>JAKSZT010020614.1:11505-85352 GCA_026826555.1 Tolypeutes matacus | reverse complement strand
GGATTCCCATGTTGCCCACCTCCCACACCTCCCACCACATCCCACACAAACATCTCCCACAGTGTGGCCCACCAACCTCAATGAACTTACACATCCTGGAGCCTTGCCACCAACCATAGACCACAGTTCACACTGTAGACCACACTCTCTCCCACTCAGTTCTGAGTGGTGTGTGCTGATTTAAAATGGCCTACATCCATTGCCACAACAGTACTCAGGACAACCTCCAACTCCCAAAGAAGCCCCTGTATTTCAACTGCTCATACCCTCCCTACCCAAAAACTGTCAAGTGGCTGGCTACTGTTGCTATTCCCCTAAGATTTTTAAGTTTTAGTTACATGTAGAGGATGACTCAAAGTGTAATTTTGGTGTATTTAAAATTTAAAACATCCCATTTATCCTATTAAGTATTTCCTTTCTTTTCATTCATGATTTAAAAACAAAATGCCAAGAAGATGTTTCACATTCAAGGAACTTTTCCTTTAAAGGATTCCCATTGCATTCACTGCAAACAAAATTATGAAGACTAATGTATACTTATTGAATTGTTCTGTTATTATTAATTTTGTGATTCTATAGTTCCATTAATGCCTTTACAATTAACAAAATTGTTGTGGGAAATATATTTATATTACTATTAAATTAATTGTAATTAAATTCATTTTTCTGTGTTTTTAAGGCTCTATTTGTTACTGAGATTAGAGGAGGCAAATTGAGATATTAAAGCCTATTTGGAGGTTAAAAAATATTCAAGTGTCTTTATTATTGCTACTTCATAGCTGATTGTTCAGGTACATTCAACTTGTAAGAAAAACTCGATTTAAAACAGGAAAAATATTCCAGACAAATGGATATCTACTTTTAGATAAAAACCTGTATGCAGATGCTCATAGCTTAAACAACAAATCCAGATTGGAAATGAATAATTCAGAGTATCCTTTTGCAGGTGAAATGATCTTATATAAACAAAATCCTATGGAATCCACCCAAAGTCCATTGTAATAAATAAATGTGTGATAAGATTTCAGGATACTTACATACCAATATTTGTAAAATGATTTAAAAAAAAAAGATTTCAGGATACAAGATTAATACACAAAAATTATTTTATATCTATGCAGCAGCAAAGAACAGACCAAAAAGGAAATTAAGAAAATAATTCCATTTATGACAAATGCAATTTTTGACTATCAAAATGAATACAATATTTTAGAATAAGTTTAGCCACAAAAGTGCTAATTTATACTCTGAAAACTATAAAACATAAGTGAAATAAATTCAATAAAATCTAAATAAATGGATACTTATCTCAAGTTTATGAATCAGAGCACTAAATATGGCTAAAATGGCAATTCTTCCAAATTGTTTTATAGATTTGAACCAATCTCTATCAAAATCCGAGTTAGCTTCTATGGCAGTTTGAGACTCTTTGATTACATCAAATTCAGTTGAGGGGATTTTTATTAGATTACTTGATAAGATCCATTTAGGGCTTTTGATTGGACTACGACAGTGAGGCTTAACACAGGTTGAGTTTCTGTACCCTTGTTGGGTTTGATACAAACAGACACACAGATAAACAGACCCAGGAAAAGGGAGCTGCCATGTTTGATCAATTGTTTTAATAGGACACCAAGAGAATTCAATAAAGTAAGAATTTTCTTTTCAACAAATGGTGCTCAAACAACGGAGTATTCACATAAAAAAGAATGAAGTTGGAGCCATATTTCTCATCATATACAAAAATCATCTGAAATTCGGAATCTCTTCCTGCAAGGAGGGCACTATGGCAAAAAATCTGTATAGAACATCTCCCTGCATATGCTGCAGATTGAGAATGGCTGGCCATGGGGGACTAACACCCATTGTTGAAGCTGATCCTGCTTTGTGTATATGAGTAAACATTGTTCCATCCAGTACCGGTGTGAGTTGTGCTTTTTTCGTGATCTTGACCCTTGAAAAGCGCATAATAGGTTGGGACCTGAAGACTGCTGCTCCTGATGGCAGTTACAGTTATGCTCTTTGCTACACTCCATGCAGTGAGACCCCTCCCCTGGAAGTGGTAATAGATTTCTTTCTTTCTGGCTGTCAGTTTGGAGCAGCAAGCAGTGTTCTAACAAAAAGAGAAATACCCTAATTTAAAAATGAGCAAAGGATTGAATGGACATTTCTCCCAATAAGATATATAAGTGACCAATAAGCAGATGAAATGGTATTCAACATTATTTGTCATCAGGGAGACCAAAATGAAACTACAATACCACCTCTTATCTCCTAAGATGACAAAAATCATAAACAGAAAATAACAAGTGTTGGTGAGGAGGTAGAGCAATCGAAGCACTTACCCCTAATGAATACCTTCTATAAAAACCAACAGATGTCTGGTACTTTGCATCAGCACCACTTTTGGCTGACTAATACATTTACCATTCCAGAAAATTTATTATTTCTGATGATTTAAATGATGATTTTGGATTTATAATGAAGATAACATGTTGGTTTTCCTTTAACGTAATAGTAAAGCAGCATATTTCCTTAAATGCAATTCACCAAGTGCCATTTGGTTATCTTTCTCAGTACTATAGCATGCACAATTCTGCTTCCATTATTAGAATGTCAGATATCATGGGGATCTCCTGGATGATACACTTGGGTAAGACCTGTCTGGACTAGAACATCACAGGGGTTCATGTACAAACTATGCAGTGCTGCTGCTTTATTTTGCAGATTAGATTAGATAACTTGCCCAGGGTCACATAGTGGCAGGGATGGGCTTAGAACCAAGGAATTCTGGCTAATGTAGAACTCTTTCCCTAATACTTCCCTGTGCCAAGTGACCTTAATTAATCTTTTGAATGAGGAATGAATAATGGGTTTCAAAGATGAAATTCACCAATCATTTTATGAATTGGGAAAGAATATCTTAGTTTTAAAATATGCTATGGTCAAGAAGATTTAAATGCAATTATTTAAATGTCATGAAACTCAATGGAATTTCTCCCAACTCTTTATAGAATTTGTCATCAGTCCAAACTTGACTTTGATTATTTCATGTTTCTTAAGATCTTTTCTCTGAGTGGAATGTGGCTTTTAAAAGAGCCTTATCTGGGAGTCAGTGATCTGGGATCACCTTGTCATGGAGTGTTGGCAGGTCTTCTACCTCTCTGTATCAGCCACCTGTAAAATGAGGATGATTCTTACTTCCCACAGTGGAGGGAGGCAGATAGAAAACTGCAGACTTACAGAAATGCATGGTGTCACTTTATTGAAAAATATACCAAAGTAAAATTGTGTTAGGTTGAAGAGTAGTAATTTATTCCATTTAGAGGAACAGATACAACTTGAAAAATTAAATTATTTCAAGACTAACATTCTTAATGTGATAATATCTCTTTTAAATATCTTTCTGGATTTTAGAAGCAACTTCTGCTGGCTGTGATCATGTAAGAGTCTGTAAAGCACTATGGTGTGTAGAATGCCCTCCTCCATACTGCAGCAGATAACACAGTAGCCAGCCCAGCTCATGCCTAGTGTCTGTATGTTTCTTTGTTAATTACATCTCAAGCTAAGCTTTGGAACCAATCCTGGGCTGAGTCAGGGAAGATTAAGAATTCCTAAAACAGCAGCTCAGTGACCTCATCATCCTCCTGCCCAGCCTTCTTTGGTCTAGCCAGGATCTAATCACCTGCCATTTTTCTCCAGCTAAGTTTACAGTGGTGCCACACCTGGCATGAAGGTGTGCTTACACTTTGCTTACAATGATACTCTTGGAGTGCCAACCTGGAGTTTGGTCTCAATGTTGGTGTCTGGGATTGGGATTTTGGTTCCTGCTGCCAGGCACTGAAGAATTTTGATGACATCCTTGTTCTTGATAGATACAACCAAATTGGCAGGGCATTGTTTTTGAAGAGTTTCATGGTGAACTAGTAGGTAAGAATCATTTGTTATAACTGGTATTATCTCAGGATTATTAGAGAAATAAATTAACCCACTTAGACACTGCTGATGGGAGTGAAAATTGATGTAATTATCCTAGAATCCAGTTTGGTTAGTATACATGGATAGCCTTAAAAATGTGTGAACCTTTTGATCTAGTACTCCTGCATATTGGAAGTAACACTAAGATAATAAGTGTATTCTAACACTGATATACTGAAATACTAAAAATAACTTAACTAAATTCATAAGGGATTGGTTAGGTAATTTATGGTTTGATATGAGAGCTCATATTGTAAAATTAATGTTACACACAAAAATGTACTGATATGGTATAATTCTTTAATTTATATTTAAGTGAAAAAAAGGCAGGTTAGGCAATGTTATGTACAGTACAATATGATTTGGGGGAATAATAATGTATACGTATATGTCTGATAGAAAACAATTGGGAGGATAAACACCAACATGTAAACCTGATTATTTCTCAGTGGTTTTATTTCAAAGACATATTTTCTAAAACATTTATAATCAATATTGTTTAAAAATAAATTATTTTTTGAAGGGAAAAATATAGGGAATTCCCATATAACCCCCTCACACACACCCACACACAGTTTCCCCTATTATTGACATCTGAGATCAGTGTGCTCCATTTTTTACAGTTGATGAACCAATATTGAATCATTGCTGCCAACAAAAGTTTAGAGTTTACATTATGGTTTACACTTTATGCTATATAGTCCCATAAGGCTTGACAAATGCATAATGTCATATGTCTGTCATTGCAGTGTCATACAGAAAAATCACATCTCCCCAAATATGTCCTGTGTTTCATCCAATCATCCCCTCTCCCTTCTGAACCTCTTGCAACCACTATTTTTATATCAATGTTACACTTTCTTCCATTAACACAAGATAATCACTATGATAACAATAGATCTACTTTGGTCCATAGTTATAATCCCTCCTTATGACTGTTCATTCCTCAGTTTTGGGGATTTAGGATTATGTTTGCTCTGACAGCTTCAGGCTAAAAGGAGACTTTGATATTATGGGGCAGATTGAAGGAATTATTTTGCTTGCAGTTGAATATACTCCTTAATTTTTGGGATGGAATTTGTCCATCATCACCTTTTTGTTGGTTGTCCAGAGCAAGCCTGAAGAACTGGAGAGTAGGAGTTTTGCTGTTTGTTTATACAGGGGATTTCAGTATAACAGCCTGTTTTAAGAATTTTATTCACACACCACACAATCCATCCAAAATGTACAATCAATGGCTCTCAGAGTTGTGTATTCATCATCACTATATTTTTTAGAACATTTTCATTAACCCCAAAACAAAAATCCTATATCCCTCACCCCCTATCATTGACCCTTAGCATTAATATAGTACATTTGTTACAATTAATGAAAAATATTACAGTATATTTGTTAACTGTAGTTGATAATTTGCTTTAGTAACCTTTTTTTCACATAAACCACCCTATTTTTAACACCTTTTAATATTGACATACATTTTTTATACTTTATGGAAGAACATTATTTTATTTGTAATATGAACCACAGGCATGATTCACAACCAGGTTCATTATGTTATACAGTCCCAAGGTTATCTTCCAGCTTTCCTACTATTGACATATACAACTTTAAATTTCCCCTTTCAATAACAATCACATCCATAAATCATCGCAGTTAATTACAATCACAGTAATGTGCTCCCATCACTTCTATCCATTTTTAAACATTTACTATCAAACTTATTGTAAATTGTGGACAAATCAAGCATGAGCTCACCATTCTCTACATTCATTCTATCTCCTGGTAACCTACACTCCAGAATTTAACTCTATGATTTTCTTCATTATAATCAGTTCATATTAATCCGATCATAAAATAATTGTCTTATTCCTTTTCTGCTTAGCTTATTTCTCTCAACATAATGTCTTCAGGATTCTTCCATGTCTTCACATATATCAAGACTTCATGTTTCTTAAGCTAGGAATTTTGGTGTGCTTATGTCTTTTTGAATCTGTGTTTTCATGTCTTCTGAGTATATACCTAGAAGTGAGACTGTTAGATCATATGCAGTTCTATGTTTAGCTTCCTGAGCAACTGCCAAATGGTCTTCCACAGAGGCTGCACATTTTACATTCCCACCAGCAGTGAATAACTGTTCCTATTTCTCTACAAACTCTCTAGCATTTGTAGTTTTTCATTATTTTAATAGTGGCCATTCTAATAGGTGTGAAATGATATCCCATTGCGGCTTTAATTTTCATTTCCATAAGAACTAATGATGTTGAACACCTTTTCCTGTGCTTTTGTGCCATTTATATTTCCTTTTAGGAAAAAATGTCTATTCAATCTTTTGCCCATTTCTAAATAGGGTCATTTGTCTTTTTTTAGTTACATTTTAAGGTTTCTTTATATCTTCTGGGTACTAAGCCCTTATCATATATGCAGTTTCCAAAGATTTTCTTCCATCTAGTAGGCTGACTTTCGACTTGAAAACACCTTATATTGAGAAAAAAATTTAATGTTGAGGGTGTCTGTATTTTATCTATTTTTCTTTCATTTTCCTTGCTTTGGGTATAAAATTTAAGAATCTTCAGCCTACCACAAGATCATGAAGGTGCTTCCCTATAGTTTCTTCTAGTTTTATGGTCCTAGGTAGTTTTATTTCTTCCTTTCCAATTTGGATGCCTTTTATTTCTTTTTCTTGCCTAATTGCACTACTTAGAACTTCAAGCATGATGTTGAGTAACTGTGATTATGTGGGCATTCTTGTCTTGATCCTGACCTTAGAGGGAAATTTTTCAGCCTTTCACCAATGATTGCAATGTTGGCTGTGGGTTTTTGATACTTTTCCTGTGTCATGATGAGAAAGTTTCCTTCTATTCTTATCACTGGAAATGTTTTGTTAAGAAAGGATGCTAGATTTTATAAAGTGCCTCTTCTAAAACAATTGAGATGATCATGTGGGTTTTCACCTTCAATTTGATAATGTAGTGTATTACATTAACTGATTTTCCTGGAGTAGAACCACCTTTTCCATAACTGGGATAA
Organism: Tolypeutes matacus; assembly: GCA_026826555.1. Lineage (NCBI taxonomy): Eukaryota > Metazoa > Chordata > Mammalia > Cingulata > Chlamyphoridae > Tolypeutes > Tolypeutes matacus. The sequence continues at coordinate 78,347 of JAKSZT010020614.1, read as the reverse complement.
AGCTACTTGATCATGGTCTGTAATTCTTTTAATGAGCTATTGAATTTAATTTGCAAGTATTTTGATGATGATTTTTAAAATCTATATTCATTAGCAAGATTGGTCTGTAATTTTCTTTCCTTGTATCTTTATCCGATTTTAGTATTGTCATGTTGGTTTCATAAAATAGGTTACATAGTATTTCCTCCTCTTCAATTTTTTGGGAGAGTTTGAGCAGACTTGGTTTTAATTCTTGTTGAAATGTTTAGTAATATATACCTGTGAAGCCATCTGGTTCTTGGCTTCTGTTTTCTTGGGAGGTTTCTGGTGGCTAATTCAATCTCTTTACACATAGTAGATTTGTTCAAGTTTTTTATTTCTTCTGGAGTCAGTATACATCGGTTGTGGGTTTCTAGGAAGTTTTAGATTTCATCTAAGTTGTCTAATTTTTTGACATACACTTGTTTATATTAACTTCTAAAGATCTTTTTTGTTTCTGTCGGGTTAGTAGTAATGTCCTCCTCATTTTATTTATCTGCACTGGCTCTCTTTTTTTTCTTTGTCAGTCTACCTATGGTTTTGTCATTTTAGTTGATCTTCACCACAAACCAACTTTTGGTTTTGTTGATTCTATCTATGTTTGTTGTTCTCTATTTAATTTATTTTTGCTCTAGTCTTTGTTGTTTCTTTCCCTTTGATTGATTTGGGTTAGTTTGCTATTCTTTTTCTAGATTCCTCCAGGTATCTTTAATATGTGCTTGTCTTCCTTTTTAATGTAGGTGTTTAGGGCTATAAGTTTCCCTCCCAGAACTGCCTTCACTATATCTCATAGGTTTTGATATGTTGTGTTTTTGTTTTCATTCCTCTTGAGTTATTTACAGATATTGCTTGCAGTTCCTTCTTTGTCCCTCTGATTATTTAAGAGTAGGCTTTTAAAACTTCCATATATTTGTGAATTTTCCAATTCTCAGTCTATTTTTGATTTCCAGTTTCATTCCATTATGATTAAAGGACTTTGTATATTTTCAATCTTTTTATATATATTGAGAACAGTTTTGTGGCCTGACATATCACCTATCCTGGAGAAGGTGACCTGCTGGTCTCTGAGCCACTGTCAATTTCATGGAACTCCTTGCTTATTGTATTCTTGATAAGTAAACATCTCAATATGACAAATACCTAGGGTATTTCATATCATGGAGATGAAGCATTGTAGGCAACTGGAGGCAGTACAGCCTAATGTATAGTTAATACTAAACTCCTTTAAAACCATGAAAATACAGCTGTCAATTAACTAAGAAAGGATTAAATATTTGAGGCTGTAACAGACTGAAGGAAAAACAACAGTTGCCTTGCTGAAATTTCTTTTTACATTTTTTCATACATTATTCTTTCTTCACAATCTACTTAATGAGAAACAATCTGATGACATGGGGGAAAATAGCACACTATTTTCCATAAACACTACTTGTGGAAAATATCATGATTGAATTCTTTCAGCAATATCTTTTAAAATTCTTTCAGGGGGACAGATGTGGCTCAAATGGTTGGGTGTCCGTCTCCCATATGGAGGGACCTGGGTTCGATCCCCGGGACCTCCTGGTTAAAAAAAAAAAAAAAAATTCTTTCATTAGTGATCATTAGTTGATATTTAATTCATATTTATTTTATAGACTATGTAAACATCTATAATAGATTAATGAAATGGCCATTATTTCTTCTTGATAGAAATATGTCTTGAAAATCCACCCAAGGATATTGCAGGAATACTGTGCATATAAATTAGAAATAATTTATATTGTCATTAAGTTAAAATCTGGAAACGTTTGAACATATTATTTTCACATTATTCCTCATTTAAATTTAGTGAAATCTAGTGACGTGAATGTAGTTTTCCCCATTTTATGATTATGAACATTAAAGAAAGCCTTTTCATGTATATTAAAGCAACTAAAAATGGTACTCAAGTGTGTACTTTCCATTATAACATTTTTGGATATAAAATTGCAATAATCATTCACCTTTGTTGATTTTAATATGATGTAATATGAAAACAGATGGTAGAACTGTTAACATAAAACTGTCTGGAAAAAAACCCACATAAAATGCTAGTATTATTTTACATGACATATTTTGCCAAAAAATGTATGAAACAAATTCCTTATATTATACAGAGAAATGCATCCATTTGGGCCCATATTCTTTATCATTGCTTATCTGATCATTGTCTAGGATATAATTTTCTGCTCCATGAAACAAACATGAGGATATAATTGAGTGGGCTCTCTTTTCATGAAATATTGTCTTGAGGATCTATAAATATAAGTTAAAATGTCAAGGTTGCCATTAGATTAGGAGTCATGCATTATTTAGTTGAATAATGTTATTGAAGTCAGAATTTGTATTTTAAGGGGCTTCATAAATAGCATTGAACTGAAAGTCTTGCTGTTTTATCTATTCCTAGCAATCTATCTTTTCACTCTTATAAGACATTTAGGACTAGTTGTATTGGTTTTTGGGGATTCCTGGCTCCACAATCCCATATACTGTTTTCTGAGGGTGTTGCCAATCTTGGATGCCTGCTTTTCTTCTGTTGTCACTCCTGAAAATTGGTCAGTTTTCTGGCAGTGAATAAAACCATTTCATTTCTTGGATATACAAGACAGATTTGTCTCTTTGTTACTTTTGGGACTGCAGAATGCTTTCTCTGGGCTGGCTTAAGACTGTTAAGTAACAATCTACAACCCATTTCTGCTTTCAGTTAACATGTCACCCTGAGTATACGTGTCAATCATCATTGCTTCTTGTGTTGGAGGCATTTTTAATGCAGACTTTAGCCATTTTATTCTATCTTTCTGTGAAGCCAATGACATTAGGTGTGTATTTTATGAAATCTCTCTTCTTCTCACTATTTCTTGTTCTGACACTCATTTCAACCAGCCTTTATCTTCTCCTCTGTAGACTCTATTGAGATAACTATTAAATTAATATTACACTATGTTTTCACTCTGTTGGCCATTCTGAAGATGCACTCTGCTCAAGGGAGGCAGAAAATCTTTTCCATTTGTAGCTCTAACCAAAATGGAGTGTCAGTTTATCATGGGACAATCCTCTTCATGTATGTAGGCCAAATTCAAGCTGCTTTTAAGAACATGATATAATAGTGTCTATATTTTACAGTATTGTAATACCCATATTGAATCCTGTCACCTACCATTTGATGAACAATAATGATTAAAATGTAAAGAAAAACTTGTTTGAGGGAAATTGGTTCATAAGCAAAGTGCATTTTTAAATTTGAGTAAAATAGAAAAGAATGTTGGGCATCAGTTGATAGCTTAGTCAAAAACTAGGGAAGAAAATGTCTTGTTTTTAGTCATACTGTTTATATTTTTCAGAATATTTCCTAAGAAAGCATTTATCAACCTGCTCCAATGAAACATTATATAAATGTAGATATTTTGTGTCAGCAATATGTCAATTATTGATCCATATTCATTATTCAGTGTTAAAATTTTACTTATATTATTAGTCTTTGTTTAATTTGATTTTTACTATTATAATTAAAGGTCATTTTTGTTCTATATAACCTCATATTTTATATTTTAAGTTGTTTCCATTTTGATGTTAACTCCTCTTCTGGATTCCCTGATGAAAAACCTCCAAAAAGTTATTTAGTTGTACTGGCACTCTCAGATTCATCCTTTGTGTATGCCTTTTGCACTGTTTGAATCAACACCATATATTTTATTCCATTTTTTTCCTTCCCATGTCTAGCATGTAAAATAACTTAAAACTCACTATTATGTACAGATGGCCAAGATCTCAAAAGTTAGCTTGCTTTCAGGGGTTCCTATGATACTACATCCTTTGTCAGTTCCTATTGCTGCCTTTATCCTCTATCTGTGTGAAATGGCCTTGCATCTATCACTATTCTTAAATTTACTCTGAGTGAACACATTCCAGAGACGTGATCACATATCACCTAACACACATGTGCTTCAGCTTTATTTATTCTACTTTAAACTGTTTTTCAAGGTTTGTTTATTTGAAGAGATGTTAAGAATGGAAATTTACTTTTCTGTCAGTTAAATTTCAATCTTTTTCTCAGCATGGAGGCTTGTCTTCTGATGTGATCAGCTGAATCACATCTGATCAATGCAATAAAAGGGCTAATTCTTAAGTGTGAGTCTGATACATGATCCAATAATATTCAGAACCTCAGTATCTAATTAGTTATGCAAAGAGAATCATAGATCTCTACTGGAAAGAGGATGTGTTGATAACAGAGTGTGGTTTAAATATATATTCATAATTCTTCAAAAACAACAACAAATACACTTTCAGAGACATCACTGACTATTATGTAGACAACATGTTTCTCATAAAGAAATTAACTACTTGAAGCTACAACATCTTAAAATTTCCTTTCCTGATTATAATCTTTTGAGATGATTTTTCTGTAATACAGAAAAAAAAAAAACCTTCAAAAGTATTTCTAAATATCCAACAGTTATATTAATTACAATACTTGCTGCATTCCAGTTTCATTTTTAAGGGCTTCTATCATTCAAATGAGGATTTCAAATTCTTAAGGTAACGTTTCAATCAAGTTGGCATGTTTTAATCAGTTTCATTCTTCTTTCAAATTCATCAAAATAATATTTCTGTTAGAAAAGAAGAGGTGAGCAGAAGAAGCAAGGATGTACTAAATTATGACTAAAAATATCTGGATAATATACATTCAAATTATAATGGATTTCCACTATTGCACAACCCTCATTTTTCCCTAAAAGTAGAATACAAATGTGAGAACTAGTAGTCTATTACATTTTTTTCTCTTAAAGATAAAAATGGAATTATGGTATATTTAACTCTCAGGTTAATAATTGCTCACTCTTCAAATCTTGACTCTATTAATTTTTCCCTCAACCGTGTAGTTATAGAATTCCCTGACCCTATGGAACCTCAATTTTGTATCATCATCAAAATCAAAATTTAGTATCTACTGTTGTGAATATTGATTAACATCTAGTTCTACCATTGCACTGAACCTATAATTTACATAAAGACAATTATTGAGTGTGTTTTTCTACACAATTGTTTTACCAGTGCATAAAAAAATAATAAACCTGGAATATATAGCTTATTCAGAAAATATTTTTTCAAATGAATGTTGTCACTGAATGAGTAATAGTAGAAGTTATTAGCACATATATGCAGCTTTATCTTAATTATACTATATAAATATACAACATATACTGTCATTTATCCTCTAACAACTCTTATAGGTAGTTCTATTATTACCCATATTCACATTTGAAGAAACAGAGGCACATCAACTCTACAGAACATGCTTAATTACACAGAGCACTTAAGTGATGCCAAGACTGACACCTAAACTTTCTGGCTATACAGTCTGTTTTCAAACACTTTAGTACAGGGTATGAAACAGACTGATCTCTCTGCTTTGCAAATGGGTAATATCTGACTTCCAAAAATGACATATGAAGTAGTGAAAGTTTGCAGTTTGTCTATGACAGAAAAAAGAAAAAGGAAACTATGTAAGAAGTGCAGTCTTAGAAAACTATTTTCCGCTGGTTTTTACAGATCATTCAATTGGTTGACACATGTAGAATTTGCAGTTTTTGAAACTGAGTGATCAATATTGAAGAAACTAAAAGAAAAAGAAAAAGTAGAGTTATTAGTATTAGTAATATTAGAAAAAGAAGAAGAGGAAGAAAAAGAAGAAGAGAAGGGAGAGGAGGGGGAGGAAGAAGAAGAAAAGGATGTCATCAGAGTGCTGTGTGAAACCTCTTAATATATGCAAAAAAGGACAACGTCTTGGGAGATGGTACAACAACAACACAGAAGAAACCCCATGGAAAAGAATCACCCACAATGTGTGGTCAGTAAAAGCCTGCATTGCTGCATCCAAGGTCTATGTTTTTCCATTGTTGAGACATTCTGTTTCTGAACACCTTTCTTACATCAGGACATTCTTTTTTTTTTTTTTTTTTTTATGGGTAAAAATTGAAATTCTCACAATACATACAAACATTTGCAAAATGATACATAAACATATATGCATATATGTACATTTGCCCACAAAAATGCCATTTATATATATATATATATTTTAAGAGGTGCTTAGATTACCCAAAACACTACACGGAACCCACTGGGATTCCCACGCCGCCCACCTCCCACACCTCCCACCACATCCCACACAAACATCCCCCACCTTACTAATACATATTCTATCCCTATCCAAGCAGCATCATAACTAATGTGATGAGGAAGATGAGAGATCAGTAAAAATATATATATTATTAAAATAAATGTTTATCAAAGACATCTCTAATTGCCAACAAAAGAAAGAGGAATGCAATAAATATGGACTCTAGAAAACATAGAGTTCAGAGCAAAAATAAGTCATAATATCACTAATTATTTGGACTTTATATAAGTTAAAATTTCCCTAGAAATTCAGGACATAGAAGAAAATGAAGCACATTTTAATTATTTGAATAAATTAATGATCAAGGATGGATTGGTGAACAGTTGTTAAATATTTAAAGCATAAAGCAGAGGTTGAACATTATTTTAATTATTCAAATTCATTTAGGAAAGTAACCAAATATAATTTTTTAAAGTGTGGATAGATTTAGTTTCAAATATTCCAGTAGTGTTGCTTGAAGAGTTCTTTCCAGATCTGATATTTGGCAGGTGGGCAAATACACTGTAGAAGGAGAACCTAAGCATTGGGAGTATTTTTGTGGACAAAATTAGAAGAGGAGGTTATGGTCACAAGGTGGGAACTTTGATGTTTGATGTGAGAGTGATATTCCAAATAAAACAAAGGAGTTGTGTGTACCTCTCAAGGAATTTGAGCTTGGCAGACAGGCAGAGCAAAATTCAAATTCTAACTGGTCATTTACTAGCCATGTAATACTGCCACCACTAAAGATTTCTGAACATCTGAGTGTCACTTATTAAATTGCTAAATAAATAATACGCTGCAGAAAAAAATTATTTAGAAAAATAACCAAATAAAATTTTCCAAAGAAAACTTTAATTTAAATTAAAAGAATACAAATTCCTTGAATGTGAAAAATATAATTAATATCCATAATAAAAGTTTAAATAAAAATAAATATTTGTAAAATTAAGAAAATTAACTTTTTAAAATGCACATTGAGTAACAGAGAAAATTAAAACTGAAATACCAGACTATAGTCGAAATTTTTAAAGGAAATTTTGCCAACTATCTAAACTTTATGGGAGGTCAACAATTTAGATTCATTATCCATTCTTAGCTTTGAAAGATTTTTCTATCAAAATTTTTAAAACAAATGAGCAAATAATTTAATAGAATCATTTATTTCTTTTTAAAGACTATAATGAAATTATAGAAATCAGTAAGAAGAAATCATTTAAAGAAATTATATTGAAATTAAACAAATACTACTGAAGCTTGTTGATACTTCACAAAATGGGAGGGTTTTCAAGTGGTATTAGCAAATAGAAACAAAAGAGATTTTAGTGAGTTTAGATAGTTGAGCTCATGAACTTACAAAACTTCTGGTCTTACAGCATTGCAACATGAGATTCTTGATTTTGCATATGTACCAACAAAACATTCATTTCATAAATTTAAATGAAAAAGTAATTACCAAATATTTTAGGTATTAATGGAACTTGAAATACAAAAGAGAAACAGAAAATGACAATAATTATGTAAAAATATTTTATTTATGCATATACATATATTAGATAAATCTAGACCAGCATGAATAAAATAGCAAAAATGGGTAATATATTTCTATTTTAATTAACATTTAAAATATTTTTCAAATTTTTTTCAATGTTCATACTTTTTTCTATAAATTAATTGCATTGCAATATTTTCCTTTGCTCTAAGAACAAATATTGAAGAGCTCTTTTACATTTTTAGCTATTATTTTGTTGTGAATAAGATTAACCAAAAACATTTATAAATCATCAGTGAACATTTTCATTAAAAAATTATATACGTTCAATATATTTCAAGAATGTAAGTATTCTGATGAATCAGTGGCGCCTACATTTATTAGTATTACATAAATTATTCCTAAAATCTAATTAATCATTATAGTAATTAATATATTTTGAATTATTATTTCTCTTGACTGAGAAAACTATATTTAAAGATTCAGTGACTTACTAAGAGATATACAGCTAAAAAGCTGACAGATCTAAACACTGTTCATCCCAAGCAGGGCTCTATGGCTCTGCTATATTTCTAACTTACAGAATAAATGGAATGATTTCTGAAAGTGCTCTACCTAACAAATTTTTCTGAAATTGAAACTTTCATAGGGATTTCTATGATTCAATTTGGGAGAAAACACCACAAATTTTTTTTGCACATTAGTTGCCCTAAAATACATGTATATTTAAGCCATATAGTCTTTGAACATATTTCATTTCAATTAAAATGTAGATTTCCTAAAACATATTCTGGGTAAGGTTGCTGATGTGTGGTGAAAAAGAGTTTGGCTCAGCAGAAATGCAAGCGAATTAAATGGTGCTGGTATATTTAGAGAGATACAAATTAAATACCCAAATAGGAAAGAAAGTAAAATGCACTTAAATGTTCAGCATCACTGTCATTTCAAGTGCCTGGAGCCCTCTCTCTTCTGCATGACTTTAATGAAAGCATCTTTTACCTCTTTGTTCCTAAGACTATAAATGAGTGGATTCAGCATGGGGATCACCATAGTATAAAACACAGAGGCCACTTGATCTTTTCCCAATGAGTAGGACCTCTTTGGTTTTAAATAAGTAAAAATCATGGTGCTGTAAAAGATGGTGACCCCCAGGAGGTGGGAGGTGCAAGTAGAGAAGGCTTTTCGCTTTCCTGAAGAGGAATTAATTTTCAGATAGTAGACAGAATGGACATGTAGGACACAGAGATTGTGATAAGAGACACCATTATGGTTAAACTAGAGAAAGTGAATATCATAATTTCAGTGTCACGAGTGTTAGTGCAAGACAGGGTTAAAACTGGGGTTAGGTCACAGAAAAAGTGAGAGATTATTTTGGATTTGCAGAAACACAAACTGTTCATATAAAGAATATTTACTAATGATTCAGTAAAACCAATCATGTAGGGCCAGGTAATGAGGGCTTGGCAGAGTCTTGTGGACATAACAACTGGGTAGTGAAGAGTATTGCAGATAGCTACATATCGATCATAGGCCATTGATGAGAGAAGGAAAAATTCAGTTACAGCCAAAAAACCAAAAAAATACATCTGTATGAAGCAGCCCATAAATGAAATATACCTGTTGGAAGTCAGTAAGTTCTCTAAGGTTTTAGGTGTGATGGCTGTTGAGTAACTGAGGTCAAGGAATGACAGGTGACTGAGGAAAAAGTACACTTTCTACACCAAAGTGTGAAGGTGTAGATCCAGGTGAATTATCAGTATCATCCTGGCATTCCCCAGCAGTATAATCATGTATATCAGGAGAAATAGTATAAAGAGGAGCCGCTGGAACTTTTCAGAGTCTGTCAATCCCGTAAGGATAAAGTCAGGCACATTTGTGATATTCCTACTTCCCATAGTGTTCAATCTTTGTAATCTGTTGAGAAAATAAAGGTTTTACTTGACACAAATGATTTCAAAACATTTTTGTTTACACAAATGATCTGGACTTTAAAAAAAATATTTAGTAATTCAGCAAATTCATAATAGTGATAACTTTACAAAATATTGCTGAAAAAATCTTAGTTTGACTTCCCAATATAAATTATGTATAAATCATAATTTGATATAATATGATAGAAATTCATATATATTTCATCATCAGAATGACCTTGAAACTCTTATAAATAATTATCTTTATTAACACATTCATCCAAATGAAAATATTATACCACAGATTTCACTACAGGACACATTATTTTAGGTGATAAAAAGGGTACAGAAAGTTAAATAAATTATCCAGTCTCACAACAATTAATTATTAGCTCTTCTTTGTGATTCTGCCAAGATTGTTTGAGTCCAGAGATCACACTCATAACACTGTATTCCTACTTATATTTTACTTCAGAAAAACATAAAAAATTGCTAGTTATATAAAAAGTAATAATAGTTTTAATACATCTGATACTGTCTGTTCTTTTGTATTTGATATTATTCAATAAAAATGACAGGTTAGAATTTAAACACTTAGGCTAATTTAATGAGTTATATTAATATTATAGACCACATATTACTATTAACTTTCAGAAGATGTGTTTTTATGTGATTACTTAAAATAAAATTCTTCTAAAATTATATTTTCAATATATGTACATTGAGTTATGACTCTGATTCTAAAAATTCTGTATTTCCATACTGAAATTTGGTCTTACTCAGGTAAGTATTACATGATATTTATTGTTTCTACATATTTTTCTAATATCCCCATATGTTGATATATTCTACAATGCTCTAAATTTAAGAATAATACTTACCGTGAGACAAAAGTGGTGAGAAACCTCTTCCAGCATTATATGTTTAATTTCTTAACCTCAAAATTTTCTCACAAATTAAATATATAAACCACTTAACAAGGCTGACAATTCTGTGATAAATATTTTTTTCCTTTCAGATAATCTGTTTAAATTTTCATGCATGCATTTTTGTTGTTGTTGTTCCTTGGTAAAATAAATCAACCTAAAATTTTTATTCAAGTCTTGGTCAAATAGAAAGTTTATCTGGAAATTTTTTTCTCATGTATATACTAGGGCAGTACTGTGAATACAAGCAGAGCAGATTAGCCCTTATCTTTCATCCTGATAATGACATGGCATCTCTTATATTGAGGATTGCCAATAATGCAACATTTGGTCATCTCTGGGACCAACTCCAAGGAAGATTGTTTGGCATGATTCCAAGGATAAAAGTTCAAGCACTAATGCCTCCATGTTAGGATTGTAAAAGAAAGTTGCTTCCTCTTTATAAGCGACATGAAGTTGAGAATCATTTGTTTGATATTCTTTTGTGATTCTCTTTTTTAATAACCCATTCAAACAGAATGTATTTGAGAGAAATAATCTGTGGTTGAAAAACCAGAAGGTAAACCACCAGGGTTGGAAAAGCTCATTTTTCACAATGAAACAAATTTATATTTAATGGATGAGACTATCATAGGGTGTAAACATTGTTAATTACACAAAAATTAGGTAAAACAAAATTTTAAAAATAAATAAATATCATTCATGAATGTTGTTAATTTTTAGATGGATTTTTTCCAAACATTTTCCTTTGGGCATATATGCTTATTTTATGCATACTTATGTCTTCACTTAATTTTTTCACACTGTGTTTCCCATCACAACTTGATTTTATTATTAAATATTTCTAACACAACTTTATGTTAAATACAATTTCATGAATTTGCATTAGTTGCAACTCCATAACTTCTTTCTAGGATTGTGTACCAGCCAATGAATGGGTATATTTGAGGCTTGAACGTGTAATCATGGTGGAGTTTTTCCAGTCAGTTTTGACAATGTCACCTAATGTAACTACATGTAGGATATTTTGTTGGATTAAGGCACAACAATATTTTTACAACCTGTTTTATTATTTTATTATTCTTGGCTTTTCCTAAATTAAACAGCACAAAAGAAAAGAAAGTAAAAATCACTGCTGAGATGAATAAAGATTTTATAATTAATTTAATGCCCCAAAGCTTTACATTTTAAAATTTAAAAGACTCACAAGAAATGTTTCTTATGAGTCTTTCATTAATTAATGGTACCAAAATCAATTTTTTTCATTTACCTTTATAGGGAACTTGTACAAGAAAATCTGTTTACACTTGAGAATTTTAGGATAGAAATTTTGATATGTATCATGGAATTACAAAATAATATTACATATCTGATGAACTTTTGGAAATACAATTCTTCTCTTCATGAAAAAAATCAGAGATATTGAGAAAAGCTTATTTGGAAATTAAAAAACAGCAGTAATTTATTTCACAGTAGATGATACTGGGGGTTAATCCAAATAAGTGTGTATTGAATGTTTTCTATATTAGTTGCCACCTCAATAGGTACTACTTACAAAACATTTGTATTAATCAGTGTTCTCTGGGGAAACAAAACCAATAGAAGATATTTGTAAATAGTATGACATTTTATATAATTGTCTCATATGACTGTGGGGATGCACAAGTCCAAATTCCATAGGGCAGGCTGCAAACCTGGGGCTCTGATGAAGGCCATTGAAGAGTTCCCCAGGAGACAGTGGCTGTCTGAATTATTCTCTCTCTGAATGCTGAAATTACTTCCCCTTTTAAGACTTTCAGCATATTGGATGAGACGTCACTCATTGCTGACAGCAATCTTCTCAGTTGATTGTAGATATAATCAACCAACTCTGATGATTAAAGCACATGAAATGCCCTTGTATTACAATTAGCCTAGTGCTTGCTTGACCAAACTGGACACCACTACCTGACTGAGTTGACACATTCTCCTAACAGTCACAGTCACTATGAGTGCTTTTTTATTCCCAGCATTGAAATATTTTTTTTATTGTTATTAAGTGTACTGTCAAATAATATAATTAAAAGTTGAAGAAATAATTTTATGATAAATATGTCTAGCTCTAACTTTATTCATGGAATTTCAATATACCATTTCTATTAGTAAAATTATTTCATCAGATCAGGAATAAGAATTAAAAAGGAAACAGCATTTCTTTGTCCTAGATTTTTAACAAATTAGAATTTTAATCCTTTTAATTGTTCAATGATATTACATTTTTAAAACTCTATTCCTCCACTTAATTCTGCCAAATTTTGTTTTATTTGTTTTGACAGTCTGTTAAGAATTTTTAAGATTTTTCTGAAAATTGTCTTTGTGGTTCTTTTATGCTATTTTTCATATCTCTTAAATACATAATATACTTTCTTATAGTACTACTTTGTACAGTATTATATTACATTTATTTACAGGCATATATATTTGTACATACTTTTTCTTTTATCATATACAAATCATATAATTGGGTTTTACTTTTTAATAGAGTCAATAATTGTTCCTTTAAATGGAATGTTTAGTCAATATATACTTAAAATAAAATAATTAGTTATGTGCTATTGTCATTTTATGGCATATATTTTTGAAGTTCTGATTCTTTTCTCCTGACTTCTTTTTTGTTATTACAATATTTTAAATTCAGTGTTATTCTCTCTGTTGGATTTTATAAAACATACCTCATTCAAATATATTGCAAGTGATTTCTCTAGGGGAAAATTTTGCATCCTTTCATTAATTTAGTGCCTTTACTATTATTATGACTTCTAGGCAACCAAGATGGCCACATAAAACAACCCAGAGTTTTGTACACCCACAGAATCTTTGAAAAGTTAACAATAACTGGCAAAGCCATCTTCCTTAAAACTACAGAAGACAGATAAAGGATGGCTGTAACTGGGTGAGTGTTGTTGATTCAAGAAAATACAACTTAAAACTGGTAACACAACTGTCCTCTCCCAGAATCCCTTCCTGACACAGCATTTAGCAAACCTACACTTTATTGTGGGTCTCTAGCTCTGTCTTGGAGGGAGCAGAGTAACATCTATGTGCATACTTAGGTTTATGTATATTTGTTCCAGTCTATCCAGTGGCAGACCGAAAGTCTGACCCAGTAACCTCATCTCTACCTGCTCTTCCAATAACTTATCCTGCAAGCAGAAACTACTTGCAGACATTTAAAGTAGTGTAAGAAACATTTGATTATAAGCAGCTGGGACAAAGGATTCCTGGCTTTGAGGCATGTAATAGCCAACCATGAAGGTAGGGAGAGTCTATATCATAAGAATACAGAAGTCATGCCAATTACCTTAAGCAGGGGGATTCCTAAATAGAGGCCACAAGCCCAGGACAGGACACAGGTTGAGAACAGAAGTAGAGGAACCCACACTATTTCCTCAGTTTGATCTTCTTGATAGGAGTGTTAATCTCTGAAGAGATAAGCACAAAGCCAATTTTCAAAGATAGTGAAATGAGGGTTTTGCATTTTTGTAGTTGTTGTTGTTAGCTCCTGCCACTCAATGATGTGTCTGTCATATCTAACTGGGTACAAACTTAAAAAATAGACAGCTCCAGCACTAAATCTCACAGTTAAAAAGTAAAATATTAAAATGTACAGTATGCAAGAATATTTTCTGAGACAAAGAGCCAAGAAATTGTGATCCATCCAAAGGAAAAGAATAAACCTTCAGAAATCATCAGTGAAGAATACCAAATATTGGATATATAGAGGAAAAATGGGTACACTTGAAGAAAAAACAATAACAAATGAAATGATTATGGCTGCAGAGTAAAAAGAAAAAAAAGATGAGAAAAGAGAACAGAACCTAAAAGACCTTGGGGCACATTCAAGAATACCAATATATTCATATCAGGAGTCTCAGAATAAAAAGAGACACAGGAGCAAGAGGAGTTTTCAAAGAAATAATGGCAGAAATCTCTTCAAATATAAGGAAAGACATGAATACATACACATCCAAGAAGCCCAACAAACACCAACCTGGATAAAATTAAAGAGAACCACTCCAAGACACAACATAGTCAAACTAATTAATGCAAAGACAAGGAGAGAGTTCTCTAAGCTGCAAGAGAAAAGTGACAGTAATTTTAAATTTAATTGTCAATTTCTCAAAAATCCATGGGAGCCTGAAGGCAGTGAGATGAAATATTTCAGTGCTAAAGAAAACAATTTCAACATTGAATTTTATATCTGGCAAAGCTGTCTTAAAAATGAAGAAGAAATTAATACAAACCCAAATAAACAAAACCTGAGGGAGATCATAACCAGAAGAATTGCCCTATGATCAATGATACAGGGAGTTCTTCAGACTGAATGGAAAAGACCCTAGAGAGTGGATGGAAGCATTATAAATGAATAAAGATTTCTGGTAACCATATGGTAATTATAAAACCAATAATTGTTTTATTGTGGTTTTTTTGTATGTAACTCCTTTTATTTTTACAAATTCTAAAGAGCCAATGCTTAAAGATATTGCCAACCCTACAGTTTAGGTCATACAATATATAAAGATATAATTTGTAACAACTACAACAAAACATGGGAGGATAGAGGGTATGATAGTTTGAGGTTTTATGCACCCCAGAAAAGATAATGGCCTTATAGATAATCCTTTCCTGTGTATGTAAATCTATTTTGGGTGGGACTCTGTGATTAAGTTATTTCATATTATAGCCTTTTGATTAAACTACTTCAGTAAAGTATGACCCAGGGTAGGTCTTAATCGTCTTACTGGAGTCCTTTATAAATTTTTTCTGTGGAGAGAAAATAGCCATAGAAACTAAAAGAAACTTCCAGTAGCTGAGAAAGAAAGCCCTGGAAGCCAGAAGCTTTTCAGGAGCCAGAAGCTCAGAGGAGACCACTGAAGCCAGAAGCTGAGAGTAATGAGGCCCAGAGGAAAGGGGATAGAAAAACAGATGCTGCCATGTGTCTTTCCAGGTGAAAGAGGAGACCAGGAATTCTGTCAGCTCATCTTCAGGGAGAAAAGCATTGCCTGATGAATCCTTATTTTGAACATTTTCATGGCCTCAGAACTGTAAGCTTATAACTTAATAAATCCTATGATAAAAGTCAACCCAATACTTTGTTGCAAATGTTTCAGAATTTTCTATAATAATCTGCAAATAGGTAGTTTTTCTTTTTCCTTTCCAATTTGCATGCTCTTTATTTCTAATTCAGCAAATTGTCAGGGTACAAGATCAATGCACCCACAAAAACAAGGAGGATTCTTTACATTAGTAATGAAAAAAGGACTTACACATAGAAAACTACAAAGCATTGCTGAAAGTACTCAAAAAAGACCTAAAGAAATGGAAGGGCATTCCATGTCCATGGATAGGAAGACTAAATATTTTTACAATATCAATGATTTATAAATTCAATGCAATCCCAATAAAATTTTCAATAACACTCTTTGCAGAAATGGAAAAGCCAATAAAGAAATTTGTATGGAAAGATAATGGCCCAAATTACCAAATACATCTTGGAAAAGAAAAAGGATGTTCGGTCACTAACACCTTCAATTTTAAAACATATCACCATGCTATAGTAATGAAAACATCATGACTTTCATATGGGCAGGCATAGAAACCAATAGAATGGAATTGGAAATTCAGAAACAAACCATGTATCTATAGCCAATGTATATTTGAAAAGTGTTCCAAGTCTACTCAAGGGGGAAAGAATAAAATCTTCCACAAATGATATTGGGAAAACTGGTTATCTAAATGCAGAAGAATGAATGTGGATCCCTACCTCTCACATTATGCAAAATTCTACTCAAAGTAGATAAAATACCTAAATATAAGAACAACAATTATAAAATCCATTGGGGATTGAATTGTTTACCCCAGAGAACATGCTCTTAGTCTTAATCCATTCCTGTGGGGGTTAAGTCATTTTTAAGATGACCTATTGAAGATGTTATTTTTAGTTAAGGCATGAACAATTGAATCCTTTTGGACTCCTTTACAAGCAGAATGAAATTAGAAGTAGAGAGGTAGATGCAGAAGAAGCTAGAAGTTAATAGGACCACAGTGTAGAAAGGAGAATGACATCTTCGTTAGCATTGCCATGTGACAGGAAGGCAAGTATCAAAGATCATTGCCAGCCAACCATAGAACACCATAGGAAGGAAGAATCACCTTGTTGATGCCTAAAATTTGATCTTCTGCCAAGCTTAAAACCATGAGACAATAAAATTTCCATTGTTTAAACCAATCCATATTATAGTATTTACTTTGGCAGCCAGGAAACTAACTCATACCCCCTAAATGGAAAAATAGGGAAATTTCTTCAGGATTTTATGTTAGGTAATGATTCTTTAGCATTTATACCAAAAGCACAGAGATGAAGGAAAAAAAATAGATAAATGGGATTTCATCAAAACAGAAAAACTCTTGTGCATCAAATTACTTTATCATGAAGTACATAAACAACTTATAGAATGAGAGGAAATATTTGGAAGCCATAAACCTTATAAAGGTTTGTTATCCAGAAAATGTAAAGAAATCCTCTAACTCAACTACAAAAAGACAAACAGCCCAATTATGTAATGGACAAAATGTGAATAGATTTTTCAACAAGGAATATGTGTAATTGGTCAATAAGCACATGAAAAGATGCATGGCATCATTATCTTTGGGTAAACACAAATAAAAACTAATATGAGATATCTTCACACCAACTAGACTGCTTACTATAAAAAATAGAAAATAGCAAGTGTTGGAGAGGATGTGGAGTAATGGAAACAAATGTTCTTTGATGGTGGGGAATGTAAAATGTAGCCACTGAGGAAAACTGTTTGGAGATTCCTCAGAAAGTTAAATACACAATTACCATATGAAAACATTCCCACTTATATGCATATACCCTAAAGAATTGAAATCAGAACTTGAACAGATATTTGCACAACAATGCTCATAGCATTGTTATTCAGAATTGCAAAAAGATTGAAGGAAACCAAATGTCCATAAACAAATCAATGGTAAACAAAATGGGGTATATACATGCAATGAAATATTATTCAGCCATAAAAAGGAATGGATTTCTAACTCATGTTACAGCATACATGAACTTGAAGACATCATGCTGAGTGAAATAAGCAAAACCTAAAAGGACAAATATTGTATGATCTTACTGATGTAAAATAATTCAAATATGTAAATCTAAAGAGTCAGAAACTAGATTATCATGGTATGGGGTTGGTATAAGAAGAGGGGCTTGGATGTCCTAATTCTATAAATTACTGTTTGGGGTGATGGAAAATTTTTGGGAATGGAAAGAGGTAATGGTAGCACAGTAATGTGAATATTATTAACATCACTGAATTGTGTATTTCCAAGTGGAACAATTGAAAATTGAGGGTGTATATAGGTTAAAGAATAAAATTTTTTAAAAATTAGAACTCTACAACAAAACAGTGTAATGCAATATAAACTATGGCTGACAGTTAACAGTTTATTCATAATAATATTGTTTCAAAAATTGTTACAAATGCAACAAACTGATGCAAAGTCTTAATAGGGAAACTGTTTGTGAGGAGGTATATGGAATTTCTGTATTTTCATCATGATTTTCCTATATATCTATAAATTCTCTAATCAAAAGGACAATATTTTTTATACTTCTTCATATAAAATGTAAGAAGACTAAATTTTCCTAATTTGCTCCCAGTTATTACATCCATTGTTAGCATATTATTTTACGTATTTATATATCCAACATGAACATGCAATGCTATTATTTTTGTTGTAGATGGTTGTCTTTTACAGATATTTCACATTTTTCACATGGTTTGCACTCTTGTTTTTTGTGCATTCATTTTTTTTCTTCTGATATCCTTTCCTTCAGATTGGAGAAATATAGTTAGCTTTTCTTGTACCACAGAGCTTTTGACATCAAAGTTTTTAAGCTTTCATTTATCCTAGATACATCACATTTGAATTTCATGAATATTTTTACTAGATAGAGAATTATTTTTATTTTTGCCTTTCTAAACTTTGTAGAACTGAATTTCTTATAGTGTTATTGTTTCTTATGGGAAGCCTGCCATAACTGATAGGGTCTCCACTCCCATCTCCACCAAACACTTTTCCCTCCACCCTCCATCTTGACATAAAATGTTTTCTCCCTGTCTTTCCATGGCTTCTTTGAAATGTTTCTCTGTATCTTTCATTTTATATAGCTTGATTATGATGTGCTTCTGTGTCTATGTTAGAGTGTGTTTGCATATTAGATTTACCTTATGTTTTAGTTTCCCAAAGGGCTGCCAATGCAAAGTACCAGAAATGGTTTGGCTTTCATAAAGGGGATTTATGTGGGGTAAATCTTTACAGTTCCTAGGCCTTGAAAAGTCCAACTCAAGACACCATAAGAAGTGTTTTCTCTTTAAAGTCAGCGGCCATGTGTTGAAGCAATATGACAGCAATCTCTGCCTAGTTCTCTAACTTCCCTTCTGGGCTGTACCTTCTCCTGGAGCTCAGTTATGGGCAACCAGGTTTAGGGCTTATCTCTCACTAGGCCCCCTCACTCAGGCTTAGATGCTACACTTCCTCTGAATTCAGCTGCAAGTTATCAGGCATATGGCTCATGTCTCCTTGGGCCTCATGTCTTTCAACCTCTCTTTTCTTTTATATGGCAGGATCAAGTATGGCAGACCTCACTTTTCCTGTGTGTCTGCATTTGTATCAGACCAAGTAAGAGGGTGGAGACTCAACCTGAGTTGTGCCTCAAAGACGTTGTCGAAATGAATCGGTCTCACACCCTCAGGAATGAATTTAGGCCATAAACATAGTCTTTCTCTTTTGGGGATTCATAAAATAATTTCAAACCTTGTTTTGGATGTTCACAATTTCTTTGATTTCTCAGTTGATGGTTTTCTCCAAATTTTATAAAATTTCACTGACTTTTCATTCATTCACTCTTTTTTTTTTTTTTTTAATTCTCTTAGGCTGTCTTCTTGTTTAGTAAACAATTGTTTTTGCTGTTGTTGCTTTTCTCTTATCTCCTCAGGTAGAAAAACATTTATTGATCCAGTTTCAAGTTTACTGCTACTCTCTTCTACAGCCTCCATTCTGCTGTTAAGTCCCTCTGTCTAATTTTTAAATATCATATATCTTATTTTTCCTTTCTAAAATTTCTATTTAGTTCATTATAATTTTAGTCTGCATTCTTCTCTGATGTGATTTATCATGTATTTCCTCATCAGGATCATCTTTTCCATAAGCCATTAAACTTATATTTTAAGCTGTTTTAATGTTGTTGGATGCTAATTAAAGCTTAGGGTTAATTATGAAATCTTTTTCTATTACCTTTTCTTTTTTCATTATTATCATTCACATTTTCTTGTTTGTATTATGTTTGATATTTGTGAATTTTTTGTGATCTACTGTACTTTGGGAATCATACATTGTAGGGAGTCTGGATTATGTTGTCTTTCAATAAGGGGTATTGAAAGGGGTATTTAAGTGGGCAGGCAATAAATTACTGTCAATGTCTTTTAATCTCTCAGCCTTTATATTGCTCTTTGTTAAGGAATCTTTTTTTGTTCTGTCCTCAGTCTTAGGGCATATATTTATTACTGGACATTGTTCTTACTTCTAATGTGTGGTATTTTTTGTTGACTTAACTTCATGTCTGAGTCAAACAAAGATATTTGTTATACTGTTTGGGTCATGAATCCAGGGTGTCCCAGCCCTTCCTTACCTTGGCATTGAGGTACTGAGGTGAGCCCTGAAACAGCACCTACTGGATAGGCCTGTTGATCTCCATCTACCATAAACATCCCAGCTGTCATCTAAAGAACATCAAAGAATCCCACTAATGATAATGGACACCACCTTTGATAACATATTATTTGTGTTACAACTTTTCCCCATCTCTGTCTCATTAGCTATGTGAGAGCTTTATATTATGCTTATACTCTCTATTTCCAAAACCAACAAGCAGTACAGAAAGGTAGGGTAGACATGTTTCCTTTCTCATATATTCCCATTATCTCATGTTAAACATATCTGTTGTATTTGTTTCCAATGCCTAAAAACAGTTTTCATCTGCATTTTGATCAGCTTTAGAATTGTTTATGACTGCAGGGGAATTCTTGTACCTCTTACATTGTCATGGCAGAAACCAAAATCTGACCAAAGATTTTCATGTCTTCTGATTTAAATGACAATATAGTTTGATCTTCTATCTCATTACATTTTCTCCCTAAATTTATCATCACATTCTTTTTTTCCTTTCATGGATATTCTCAATATTTTTTGCCTTATTAAAGATTATCACTTTATCTGTCTTTCTTTTGGATAAAAGTTATTTAATTTTTTGCTTTTAATTCATTGTTTTAGTTTTATCATTTTATGTTCTGATGTTTAGGTTGAATTCACTGATTTTCCTCTAGGACCTAGACATGACTTATTATTTTTTTTTTGTTATCTTTTTAAAAATACAGGAATATAATATTTCCATTATTTATCTGTGAGCCACTTTACCTTACCTGTAATACTAATCAATAGTCATATTGCTCTCCACTATATAAATATTCTAGAGTTAAATAGTTCCTATTTGAACAAGAAAAACATAAGTTTGGGGCTTTAGTTTTATTTATTTTTAATTTACAAATTGCAATTTTTATACTTTAAATATTAATTTTAAAATATATTGTATTTTTGTTAGATAATGTAGTACTTAAGGTTAAACTATGAAAATTTATTGAAGTTCATGGATTATGGTATTAAATATTTATAAATGACTCATGGATGCTGGGTAAGAAAGTTTCAAATGTTGATATACAAATTAGAAAAGATGAAATATATCATTCATAGTTTATAAATTGGTGGGATGGTTTTCACTGCTGGATTAATTAGACACTAGGTGTGTTTTGTTCATTATGCAACTTAATTTTATTCAATTGTTCAGTAAATATTTTATTTAATATCAACAATCTACCAGATACTCATACACAGTATAGCAAAGAATAGATCTTTGTCCCCTTGGGCTCTATATTCTAGGTAGGAGATGCAGAGAAATATATAGAAGTAAGTGATATGCCCTGATTATTGTGAGAAATAATCTTATAAATAACAAAAATGTGTTTATGTATGTAACTGGTAAAAACAGGTTCAAAGAAATAAAATATAAAACTTGACACATATGATGAAACCAATCTGTGATTCTTTATCTGTGATTAGGAACCACAAGAAAAATATCAGTTCCAACACTTTTCTTGTCATCAGTTCAATGATGTAGCTGAGTCCACAATGGTGAAAGATCAATTAAAGAGAATTTGGATTCTGAAAGTTTGATTTCATGTTTCAACTCCATGATTAAAAACTCTCTGTAATGTTAGGTCCACTGTCCAAAATTTACTTCCCTTTTTAATCAACAATACATTTCAGTGTCCAAGTAGACACGATGGTGGAGGCCAGGCAGACAAAATAAATAAATAAATCAGTACTTATAACAATAATTTCCTCTAAGTATTTCAACTTTGATTATAATTGAAGGAGATACAATTGAACTTTTATCATCAAATAATATTACTTATTTCTGAAATGACCAATTATTGTCTCTGAAAGTGAATATTATACCCAAACCATAAAAAAATACATGTGACAATAGCCCTGAAGCAGGTATTCCATACTTTAGCTACATGTAATAGAATTGCTTTTTGATTAACAATATGCATGCCACTTTTTATGTGGCTTAAATCTGGTGACCCATATTATAACTGAAAGAGCTTTAAACTGGGTTTTAATGACCATCTTCCACCTTTTCATATATTGAATTAAAATAATTGAAGAAATGTTACCTAAGTTACATAAATATATATCTATATATTTTTGGGGGGTGACAGTAGAAAAGTTATAAAAGGTATGCCCAAATCAATATTAGCACCTATAATATTATAAAGAGAAAAAAAATGATTCTAAAAGAATTTAATAGGAAGAGATCGATCTTTAGAAATTAAAGTAGCTTCATAAATAAAAATTTTTTATTTTTTATTTTTTATTTTTTATCTTTAAATGAGCTTTAGATCACACAAATGTTGTACTATGTTTACTTTAGGAGCTATGTAGTATTCAGCTTCATATTAAAGCCTATATTCTAGTGTGAGAGAGTTTTTATATATGCAGAAAATGATGAGTTAATGTCTCACTTTTGGCAAAAGATCATTCAATTTTTTGAGCACCTTTTAAAAAACATTTTTATTTCCCCACTGATATTCCTTAAAATATTTGGCAAAAATCAATTGACCATGTATGTATGAATCTATTTATGAACTCTGTGTTTGGTTCCATTTATCTAGATATTTCACTTTTCACCTATACTATATTCTGTTGATTTTTTTAACTCAATGATAAATCTTTAAATCAGATAATGTGAAGCCTCCAGCTTTATTATTGTTTTTAATATTTTTAATAAAATTTAATTGAATTATATCATTCATACATGATCATTTAAACAATGTATGGTAAAATTTTTGAATTTACAAAACAAACATGCATATCATCATACAAGGCTTCCATATAACTTCCCACCACCAACACCCTGGATTGTTGTGAAACATTTGCTACAAACTATGAACGAGCATTGTGAAAACAACACTATTAACCTCAGTGCATATCTTACACATGTGCTTCCCCCCAATCCTCCCAATCATTAATACCCTATATCAGTACTGTATATCTGTTATCATTCATGAGAAAACATTCTCACATTTGTCCTGCCAACCACAGTTCATCACCCAGCACTGGATTCCCTGTGTTATACAGTCCCATGCTTTGTACTATCCATTCAAAGTGTAAAATTTCAAGTGAAAGAATTCTAAAATTGACAGGTGATGACAGCACAACTCTGCAATGAAAATGAGAGCCACTGGGTATACAGTTTCAAATTTGTATTGAGTAGTTTAGTTCTTTATTTTTTCATCTAAATTGTAGAACCAGTTTCTCAGTTTCTGAAAAAAGAAAACCACACACCACTTGCTTAAATTTTAATTGGGCTTGCATTGAATGTACAGATCAATTTGGCCCTGCTTTTAACTAATACATTTCTTCCAATTGGGGTGACACTTGGTATGATATTTCTTTATTCCTTTCATAATTTAAATTCAGATGCATAGCCAACATTAACTATATACTAAATGTGCAGCAAAGCATCAATGTGCTTTTCAAAAATTTCCAAGAGTTTCTTATTAACATAGAAGTTATAGTCTACAGATTAGTATATGGGATCACCAGGATAAGAGAAGACCAAAAAATAAAAACATGTTACCTTTATCTCTAGCAGTTTTCAAATGTTCTAATGTTCTGTCACATGTGGCCCCACCTTTAGTGTTGATACTTAATATCCATAAGTTTACAATTATCTTTTATATTACCTCTATGAAATTGAAAATTAGCTAAAATTATAAATTTTGGCATAATTTATACTTTCATAAATTAAATATGTGTTTATGGAAATTTTGAGAGAATTAGATAGTTTATATTACCAGGAAGGGGAAATTTCAGGGTTTTAAGTTAACTTAATGACACATAGCTAATAATTTCAGGCTAAGATTGCCTAATATATGATTAGATTACTTGTCCAATCTTATAGCATATGATTTTCCACTGATAATTCTTAATTTCCAAGAGGCTAACCTGTATTCACATAATTATTTATATCATGTAGTTTGATGTTTCAGAAACATTAACTTGTGTATTATAGAGGAAAATCATCTTGTTGCTCTTCTGCCCAGAAGAGAGGTGTATTCTCCTTGTGCATGCCTTCTGAAATTCAGGAAGAGCTTGATAAACTGGCAGAAGAATCCAAATGCATAGTATGCGTAGTGTACCTTGATTAAGTGAGCAATTCAGTCCCATAGGTAAAAGGAAAGATTTTTCATCACTAACACAATTATTTTAGGAACTATAAGCCTGTATCTTAAAACAGAGTATATATTTTAATATTTATATTAGACATCAGGTCTTCTATTTAGAGTTGTATTTACATTTGTACCATAAGACTTCCAGGAAAGATAGCAGGGTGAATAGGAAGTGCTTTCTACATATTTAGTTCAATCGAGTTGTAAATTGGGAATTTGCTTTAATTTTCTTGATTGACTATAAAGGCCCAAAAAGGGACTAGAACTACTCTATTTAAAAATTAGGTAAAATTTTAATTTGAGAAATGATTACCATTCCAATTTCTATTGGTATATGCCAATTCGAGATCATAATTTTTCTGATAGAAGAATATAAAAGTGTTTTAAACTTATTTTACCAGTTAATTAATTTATCTAGAGTCCTCTTTAGTTTGTTTGTATGTTAAATTTCATGGTCTATTAAATTTTATGACTTTAAAAAATAATTCAATTATGTGAGGATATTATTTTGCATTGTTATAGAGTATAAAAAATTCCAGAATTTTGGTATGTCACAATAGTATTTTAATATGGTCTAGTGGAAAAAGCTTAGGATTTGAAATCAG
Source organism: Tolypeutes matacus (assembly GCA_026826555.1). Classification (NCBI taxonomy): domain Eukaryota; kingdom Metazoa; phylum Chordata; class Mammalia; order Cingulata; family Chlamyphoridae; genus Tolypeutes; species Tolypeutes matacus. Next base: position 53,299 of record JAKSZT010020614.1, on the reverse strand, counting down.
AGAAATCTTGGTTCGAATCCTTATTATGCTAGTAACCAACTGTGTGGCTCCAGACATGTTAATGTTCAAGGAGCTCCAGTTTTCTCAACATAGAAGACAATATCAAATTATTTAGTTTGTGTGTTGCTATTGTAGATTACATGAGGTAATATTCAAAATTTTAAAAATCTCTGCTCCTAGTAGCCAATTAATAATATGTAGTGCCTGCTATCATAGCTTTCCTTTTTCACAACCTCAGGGTTTGTATAACTGCTCTCATGGACATCTAATTTTTATTCCCAAATACATGATTTGAGGAAATGATTTTATTTGAGTCTTCCAGGTTGATCCTTTTTTTCCCCCTCAAAATTAGAATGTACATTTTTTCTGTCTAGCTTCTATCTCTTCTTAAAGTGAATTCAGCTGCACATAAACACAACTATTTTAATAATAATTAAATATTAGTTAACAGAATTACCCATTTGAAGAACAGATTGGAAAAAAAAATGGCTAAACCCCATTCATTTTCTCTATCATGTTTCCACATCCTTACAGAGATGCAGAGAATTTCTCTATAGGGGCCTGTTTACTATAAGATATACCTTCTTTGCAAACCAACATCTTGAACTACAGACAAGATCAGAAACACTAAGAGATGTCAGGATATGATATTGTCAAGAATACCAGGGAAATTTAAGAAAAATATAGTATTATTTTGCTGATATGCCCAAGAACAAAGTTTGTTGACAGAGATGCATTTTCTTGAATAACATAGTAAACTGTGATTCATTGAGATTAATCTCAATATTATGATATTCTAGTATCATATGATAAGAATACGTACAACTTAAAGAGGAAATATTTAGCTTCTGGTTTGTTGCTCTTTCATTGCTCAATGTTCTGATTTTAAAAAGCAATTATATTAACAACTTTTTTACATAACAAATTTGAATTTATATTTCAATTGTATGCGTCCTTCACATATAAACAAGAATTTAATTTAATAAAAATATTTTTATATGTCTCATGTATAAGAAATCAGCAATGACCTCATGGTCATAAAATTGAAGTTGAACTTAGTCAATCTTAATTATTGTTTGGTTGAAAAGGATGAAGTTACTCTTCCAAATATTTTGTCCTTCAGGGCTAAACTGAGATTTCATACAAGGTTTTTGAAGCTCTTCACCTTCCACAAATGTTTGTCTCAGGCATGCTGTGAAGTGGAGAATTGTAATGTTCCTTTTATCTAGCTAATTCTTCTTTTTTCTTTACCTTTCCAGGAAATATTTTTATTCTATACATCTTGTAACAGAGAGACCAGGATGGAGGGGAGAAACAGGGAGAAAGTGAGAAACAGAGAGAAAGAGACAGAGAGAAAGAGGGAGAATGAGAGAGAAAAGGTAAGGGTAGAAAGGAGAGAATGAGGAAATTTTTGTAACAGAATTTTTTTATCACAAAAATATATTAATAAGTATTTATAGTATTAATTGATACCTTTATAGCCATTCAAACAAAAGTAGAAATTATTATACAATGTGTTTATTCTGTGTTTTTATCAGATGTGGCTAAATTGAATTTACTGAGAAATGGGAATTCAGCTTAATTATATATTGTACTCTAGATTCTCTTATGAGTAAATGAGAATTTTTGTTCTGTAAACCCACATATATGAAACTATTTATGCTATGTATTAAAAAACCTTTCACCAATATCTGTTGCGGTCTCTTTGGGAAAACAAGACTTGTTTTCTTCTCATTCCAAAGATTTTAAGCTGATCTGACCATTCAATTCTTTATATATATATATAACACATTTTGCTTATCCATTCTTTGGTTGATGGGCACTTGGGTTGTTTCCATCTTTAGGCAATTGTAAATAATATTGCTGTGGAAATCGGTGGCCATTATACCTAACGGTGTCTCTGCTTTGATGTCTTCTGAGTATGTATCTAGACACAGGATTGTCAGATAACATGGCAGTTCTATACTTAGCTTCTTGAGGTTTTGCCAAATTGTCTTCCATAGCAGCCATACCATTTTACCTTCCCACCAACAGGGATTAAGTATTCCTATTTCCCAACACTTCTCCAGTACTTATATTTCCATTTTTTATAGTTGCCAGTCTATAGTGGGTGTGAAATGATATCTATTTGTAGTTTTAATTTGCATTTCCCTAATAGCTAGTGATGTTGAGTCTATTTTCATGTGACTTTTTTGCCATTTTCAATTCCTCTTTGGAAAAATGTCTATTCAAGCTTTTTGTCCATTTCTCAGTTGTTTCCTTTGTCTTTTTATTGCTGAGTTTTAGGATTTCTTTATAAAAATATTCTGATTATTAAATCCTTATCAGATACGTAGTTTCCAAAGATTTTCTCCCTTTTATTATGCTGTCTTTCCATCTTCTTGAAAAAGTGCTTAGAAGCAAAAAGATTTAAATTTGAGGGGGTCCAAATTTATCTTTTTTTCTTTCATTGCTCATGCTTGAGTGTAAAGTCCAAGAATCCACTGCTTACCACAAGGTCATCAAGATTATCCACTACATTTTCATCTAGGAGTTTTATGTTTCTAGTTCTTACATTAAATCTTTGATCCATTTTGAGTTAATTCTTGTGTAAGGTGTGAGATAGGGGGTCCTCTTTCATTCTTTTGAATATGGAAACCCAGTTCTCCAGCACCATTTGTTGAAGGCACTGCTGACCCTGCTGAATGTACCTGGCAGCCTTATCAAAAGTCAATTGTGCATAGACATGAGTGTCTATTTCTGAACTCTCAATTTAAATCCATTGAATCCATTTATGCCAATACCATGCTGCTTTGGCCACTGTATGCTAATAATACACATCAAGATCAGGAAGCATGAGTCCTCTGACTTCACTCTTCTTTTTTAAGATAATTTTAGCTATTCAGGAACACTTTCCCTTCTGTATAAATCTGGTAATTGGATTTTCTACTTCTGTAAAGTAGGTCGCAGAAATTGCATTGAATCTGTAAATCAATTTTGGGTAGAACTGGCATCTTCACGATATTTAGTCTTCCAATTCTTGAACATGGAATACCCTTCCATTTGTTTTGGTCTTCTTTGAATTATTTTAGCAGTGTTTTGTAGTTTTGTGGATACAGATCCTTTACATTCTTGGTTAAATTAATTCTTAGATGGTGAGTCTTGTGCTTGCTATTATAAGTGGAATATTTTTCTTGATTTCCTCCTTACCTTGCACATTTCTAATGTATAGAAATGCTACTGATTTTTGCATGTTAATCTTATATACTGCCATTTTTATGAGCTCATTTAGTAGCTTTGATAGCTTTTCTTTTTTTGAGATACCAGGCCTGGGGATTCATCCTGGGACCTCATATGTGGGACATTGGCACTCAACCACTGAGTCCCATTGGATTCCCTGAGTTGTTTTTCTCATTTGTTTGCTTGCTTTTTCTTGTTGTTATTTTTTTAGTTTTTTTTCCCTTAGGAGGCACTGGGAACTGAACCCAGGATGTTCCAAGTGGCAAGCTGCTCCCCTCTAATAGCTTTGTTGTAGATATATCTGGATTTTCTAAATATAAGATCATATAATTTGCAAATAGTGAGAGTTTTACTTCCTCTTTTTCCAATTTGGATACCTTTTATTTATTTTTTTCTTGCCTATTTGCTCTACATAGAACTTGTAGCACAGTGTTGTATAACAATGGTGACAGTGGGCATCCTTGTCTTGTTCCTGATCTTAGAGGAAAAGCTTTCAACCTTTGCCCTTTGTACCCATTGAGGATGATGTTGTCTGTGGGATTTTATTAAGAAAGGACCCTGGATTATGTCAAATGCACTTTCTGAATCAATCGAGATGATCACGTGTTTTCTTTTTCCCTTCAATTTAATGTGGTGTAATACGTTATTTGATTTTCTTATGTTGAACTTCCTTTGTATACCAGGAATAAAATCCATGTGATCATGGTATATAATTCTTTTAATATGCTGTTGGATTTGATTTGCAAGTACTTTGTTGAGAATGTTTGTATCTACATTCATTAGAGATATTGGTCTATAATTTACTAATCTTGTAGTATTTTTTTTTAAAGATTTTTTTTTTAATTCATTTATCCCCCCCCTTCCTGCTTGTGCTCGCTGGGTCAGCTAACCACGCCGTGCAGGCGGGCTTGCCTTCACCAGGAGGCCCCGGGAACTGAACCCGGGGCCTCCCATATGGTAAACGGGAGCCCTACTGATTGAGCCACAGCCGCTTCCCATTCTTGTAGTATTTTTACCTGGCTTTGGTATTAGGGTGATGTTGGCTTCCTAAAATGTGTTGGATAAATTTCCCTCCTTTTCAATTTTTTGGAAGAGTTTAAGCAAGATTGGTATTAATTCTTCTAGAAATTCACCTGTGAAGCTTTCTGGCTTTTCTTTGATGGGAAACATTTGATGACTGGTTCAATTTCTTTACTTGTGTTTGGTTTGGTGAGGTCTCCTCTTTCTAATTCCTCCACGTGTTCAGTTATTAGGTCTCTGGTTTTAGCTCTTTCTTCCTTTCAAATGCAGTCATTTAAGGGCTACAAATATCCCTCTCAGCACTGCCTATGTGTATCCCATGTGTTTTGAAATGTTGTGTTCTTGTTTTCATGTATCTCAAGATATTTACTGATTAATCTTGCAAATTCTTCTTTGACCCACTGATTGTTTAAAAATGTGCCATTTAGCCTCCATATATTTGTGAATTTTCCTCATTCTGCCAATTATTTATTTCCAGCTTCATTCCATTATGATCAGAAAAGATGCTTTGTGTAATTTCAATGTTTTAAAATGTATTGAGACCTGTTTTGTAAACAAACATGTGGCCTAATCTTAGAGAAAGATCCATGAATACTTGAGAAGAATGTATATCCTGCTGATTTGGGGTGTAATATTCTGTAAATATGTTTTAGTTTTAGCTCATTTATCATATTGTTCAAGTTATCTGTTTCCTTGTTGATCTTTGTGTTGTTCCATCTATTGCTGTGAGTGGTATATTGAAGTCTCCAGTTATTATTGTAGAGACATCTATTTCCCCCTTAGTTTTGTAAGTTTGCCTCATGTATCTTGGGACTACCTAGTTAGGTTCATAGATAATTATGATTGTTATTTCTTTATGGTGGATTGCCCCTTTTATTAATATTTAATGACCTTATGCATATTTTATAACATTTTTGCATTTCAAGTCTGTTTTGTCTGATATTAGAAAAACTAGCCCTGCTCTTTTTGTTACTGTTTGTGGAAATACTTTTTGCAAACTTTCACTTTCAGCCTATTTGTCTCCTTGGGTCTAACTTGAGTCTCTTGTAGACAACATACGGATGGCTCATTTCTTTATCCATTATGCCAGCCTTTTGATTGGGAAGTTTAATTCATTAACATTCAATATTATTACTATGTAGGCATTAGTTACTTTGATCTTTTTATCCTTTGGGTTTCATAAGTCATATCTTATTTTCATCTGACTTTTTACACTTTTTGTTGCATTTCCTGACATTCTTCATTTCTAAACTCTCCTCCAGGCCTCTCCTTCCTGTCTTGCCTTTCAGGTTGTAGAACTCACTTTAGCATTTTTTGTAAAATTTGCCTCTTGTTTACAAACTTTCTTAGTTTCTGTTCATCTATTAATAGTCTATACTCACTTTCATTTTTGATGGACAAATTTGCCAGATATAGAATTCTTGGCTGGCAAATTTTCTCTTTCAGTATTTTAAATATATCATAACACTGCTTTCTCACCTCCATGGCTTCTGAGGAGAATATGCATCAAGTCTTACTGGATTTAATGTGATGGATTGCTTTTCTCTTCCTGCTTTCAAATTCATGTCTTTCATGAAAGTTGGGAAATTTTCAATCATTATTTCATCAAATACTCTTTCTGCCCCTTTTCCCTTCTTTTCTCCTTCTTGAACTCCCATGACACATGTTGCTGTGCTTTGTGCTATCATTCAATTCCCTGAGCCCCTGCTCCATTTTTCCATTCTTTTCTCTATATGTTTTGCCTTTTCCATTTCAGCTCTTCTTTTTTCTTTCTAATTCACTAATTCTTCCTTTGGCCATTTCAAATCTGCTGTATGTATCAAATGTATTTTTAATCTAATCCATTGTGTGTTTCATTTCCATAAGCTCTGTTATTTTTCTATTCAATTTTTCAAATTCTTCTTTGTGCTCACCCAGTGTATTCTTAATTTCCTTTATATCATTAGGCATATTTTCCTTCAACTCCAGGAATTGATTTAAGAGATTTGTATGGGCCTAATTGATTAGTTTATTCAAATCTTGTGACTCATCTGATGTTTTCATTTGTTTCTTTGCCTGGGCCATATCATCCTGTTTCTTAGTATGGCCTGTAATTTTTTACTGATGTCTACACATCTGATTATGATGGCAATATTACTCTTATGATGAGTTTCACTCTCTATCTAGGGATTTAGTATTGAGTGGATTTGTGTTACAGCTCTTTGATTCTTTGTTCAACTTATTTTAGTTCTTTAGAATTACACTTGTTTAACTACTCAAAACAGGGTTATGGAGCCACCTATGCGTTGTAGACCATCTTCCAAGGGCCTTTGGGAAGGGGGTTGTAAAGGCACTATAAAGGCTGTTTTGTTTATTTTTCTCCTGGAGTGCACTTTTCTGGGCTGCCAGCAGATAGCGCTATTTGGCAAATCTCCTTGTTCAATCTTTAGGTGAGAATGTGTTCACTGGAACCCCAAAGGCAGAAAGTGTATAGAATCAATATCCAGGAGTTTCTCCTCAGGGCAGAGTATTCAAAGCCAATCGATGCTTCTCAGATATGCTAATCAGAAGCCTCTCTCCTTCCTCATCCACAGCCTCCCTTTTCCATGGAAGAAAAGAAATTTCCACTCCTGTCTGTGTCAGCAAAGACCAGTCCAAGTCAGTAAGGAGAGTGAAAAGCCAGGCTATTTTTAGCTCTTTGCCTGTTCTTCACTGAAGAGAGTGGAATGTCTATACCTAGTGAGGAAGGGTGGGAGGGCTCTGTGTCACAGCAGACCAAATTATTTGCCATTTAATAAATGGATCGGCAGTAGGCTGTGTACCTCCCTCGCCTACTTCCTGGGAAAGTGGACCACTGTGGGACTTTCAGTCCATAGCTGCTATGGAGAGACCAGAGGCCCAAAGCTGTTTACTCTGAGGGTGGTGGCTGGGCATGAACAGCCACACAGGCACAAATTACCAAAGCATTCTCTCTGCAGTCTTCTTATCCCTGCCTCTCTGTCTTCAGGGTGCTTTCCAGCCTACCCCTGGTCTCCTAAGTCCAAGAACCATTGATTTTGACAGTTTCTGCCTGAACTCTAGCCATTTTATCTGGGAGAGAACAGACCCTTTTACCTCCCTAATCCTCCATCTTCCTGGAAGCCCTCTAATGTAATTTAAAAAAATTTTAAAGTATATCACTCATCATGAACATACATAAACAATAAATGTATAGCAATAGTTGTGAATTTACAAAACAAACATACATAACATCATACAGGGCTCTCATATCTCACCATACCACCAATACCTTACATTGCTGTGAAACATTTTAAACTAATGATTAAAGATCATCCTCAAAATATTACTACTAACCAAAACATTTTATGCCAACCTTCCATTATTATTTTTATATCTTTTATACATTAACACACCTAAACAATAAGTGTATAGTAAAAGTTGTGAACTTACAAAGCAAACATTCATAACATCATACAGGGGTCCCATATATCAACCCTCCACCAACACTTTGCATTATCTTGAGACATTTGTTACAAATTATGAAAGAAAATTGTAAAAATTTTAATACTAATTATAGTTCTTATCTTACATTTGCTGTATTTTCCCCCAACCCACTTTATTATTATTTTTAAATATATTTTTATGACAGAAGTTGTAAACTTACAAAACAATCATGCACATGTGCAGAATTCCCAAACAACACCCCTCTATTAACACACCACACCATGGTGGAACATTTGTTACAAATTATGAGAAAATCGCATGTGACTATTACCAGGTCATTGCATACACTTGGCACACATTTTCCATACTCCCCCATTATCAACACAATACATCTTTGGCATAGATGCAAGAATATTACATTATTACTTTAACCATGATCCATAGGTCACTCCAGTTCTATTTTTCCCATGCTTCTCCACATTCCCACCACCCTGCAATACTGATGTATATCTGCTCTAGCTCATAAAGAACATTCTTGCATCTATACCTTTAACCACAGTTCTCATCCACCTCTGGGTTTACTGTGCTATTCAGTCCCTAGATTATTCACTAGTTTTCTGTCAAATATCATTTACATCCCTAGGCTAACATTTTCAGCCACATTCCCAATTATAAACCAGCTGTTACTCACTATAATGTGTTACCATCGACTCTGTACATTTCCACACTATTACAGTAAAGCTAATTAAAACTTCTACATACATTAAATATGAGTAGTCCATCTCAGTCCTTCCTTTATCTCTTTTAAGATTCCACCACTTATCTCCAGGTCTTGAAGATATTTTCCTACATTTTCTCCTAGAAGCTTTATGGATCTTGTTTATATATTTAGGTTTTTGAATCATTTTGAGTTAGTTTTTGTATAAGGTGTGAGATAGGGGTCCTTTTTCCTTCTTTTGCTGTGGATATTCAGTTTTCTCAGCACCATTTGTTGAATGGACTGTTCTGCCCAAGCTGGGTGGGTTTGACAGGCTAGTCAAAATTCACTTGACCATAGATATGAGGGTCTGTTTCTGAACCATCAATTTGGTTTCATTGGTCTATGTGTTTGTCTTTATGCCAATATCATGCTCTTTTTAGCACTGTAGCTAGGTAATATGATTTAAAGTCTAGAAATGAGAGCCTCCAACTTTGCTTTTCATTTTTATGTTGTATCTGCCTATTCAGGACCCCCAAATCTGCAAATAAATTTGATAATCATGTTTTCTATTTATTTAAAAAATGCTGGAGGAATTTTTATCGGGATTGCATTGAATCTGTATATCAGTTTGACTAGAATTGACATCTTAATGATATTTAGTCTTCCAATCCATGAGCATGGAATGTTCTTCCAAATATTTAGGTCTTTTTTTATTTCCTTTAATAATGAGTTGTAGTTTTCTGAATACAAGTGTTTTACATCATTGATAAAGTTTATTCCTGAATATTGGTTTTTTATTCGGTCACATTTTATTTTCACCACTTTTTTGACACACTTAGTTACTTTTATTGATATAATTCTCATTTCTAGGATCTCTTCCAGGTCTCTCTCTCCTGTCTTTTCCTTTCAGGCTGTAGCACACCCTTTAGTATTTCCTGCAAAGCAGGTCTCTTGGTTACAAATTCTCTCAGTTTCTGTTTATTTGTGAATATTCTAAACTCAACCTCATTTTTGAAAGACAATCTTGCCAGATATAAGATCCTTGGCTGCAAATTTTTCTCTTGCAGTATCTAAAATATGTCACACCTCTGTCTTCTTGCCTTCATAGTTTCTGGTGAGAAATCAGCACTTAATCTTATTGGGTATTTCATATATATTTTGCATTGCTTTTCTCTTGCTGCTCTCAGAATTCTCTCTTTGTCTTTGGCATTTGACATTCTGATTAGTATGTGTCTCAGAGTTGGTCTATTCAGATTTTTTTGATGGGATTACATCATGCTTCTTGGACATGGATATCTTTGTCCTTCAATAAGTTTGGGAAATTTTCTACCATTATTTCTTTAGATATTCTTTCTACCCTCTTTGCCTTCTCTTCTTCTTGTACACCCATGACCCATAAGTTTGCACATCTCTTGCTGTTGTTCAGTTCCCTGAGACCTTGTTCAAGATTTTCCAATATTTTCTTCATCTGTTCTTTTGTATGCTCACTTTCAGAGGCCATTTCTTCAAGGTCATCAGTCCTTACTTCTGCCTCCTGAAATCTGCTATTATATGATTCCAGTGTCTTTTTTATTTCATTTATTGTACATTTCATTCCCCTAAAATCTGCTATTTTGCTATGTATGCTTTCAATTTCCTCTTTGTGCTCATCCATTATCTTCTTAATATCTTTAATTTCTTTAGCCATCTCATTAAATTTATTATGGAGTTTTGTTTGAATATCTATGATTAGTTGTCTCAACTCCTTTATGTCATCTGGAGGCTTATCTTGTTCCTTTAATTGGGACAAATCTTCCTGTTTCTTGGTGTGGGGTGCAATTTTTTGTTGGTGTCTTGACATCTGGCTTACTAGAGTATTTATTATGGGTGAAGTTTTTCTCTTTAGCTTAGGGCTTCCTGCCCTTTCTCCCTTGTAGGTTGTGTAATAGGAGACAAGGATATAGTTATTGCTATAAACTGTGGAAGCTCAAGCTGCCCTCATTGCCTCAAGGACTGATGAAGCTTCTCCCAAGTTTCTCCTTTGCCAGGGGTAGGGACAGAGCCACAGCTGTGTGGAATAATCTAACTCATCCAGGTCTAGACTGTAATTGCCCAGAGAGACTGATGAAACTTCATGGCCCTTTATCACCTGCCCAGGACAGGGATGAAGCTGAAATTGTGGGGAGCAATCTATGCAGTGCAGGCCCAAGATGACCATAGTTGTCTCAGTAGACTTCTGATTATTCAGTCTGTGCCAGCCAAATGTACCTGCAGTTACCTGCATTGGCAGGTGCTGGGCCTGCCACCTTCCTCCCTGCTAGAGGTGGGGCTGAAGCCTAGGCTAGGGCTGCAGGCCAATCAGGGCAAAAGAAACTGGTCTCTACCATCACTGTGATTTTCAGTCACCCTGGCTTCCCCTCATCCTGGGGGTGGAGTCAAAACCGTGGCTACTGGCCACTTTTTGACTTGGACAAGTTCAAACTTTAGTTGTTCTTAGGGCTATACTTTAGCCAGTCGAATTTAGCTGAAATCGGTGGCCAACCATCTTTTCCTTCCCTGTTCTTGTGAAATGGAGCTTCCATTTCCTGCCAGAAATAGCTCCTGTAGTGGCTTGCACTGCCAAAGTAGGATGATCATGAGCCTCTGTGGATTGACCTGTAATTTCCCAGTGAGGCTGGTACAACTTACCCTTCCTCCCTGCCCAAGGTGGGCATGGGAGTTAGGCTAGAACTGCAATCCGATCTAGATAGAAAAAAGCCAGTCCCTACCAGCACTGTGATTTTCAGTGATTCCTGCTTCCCCTCATGTAAGGTGTGGAGTTAAGATGGCAGCTACTATCCTCTTTCTCACTCGGACATTTTGAAACTTCAGCTGTTCTTAGGATTATACTTTAGCCTTCTGAATTTACTAATTAGTAGCTGAAGTTGGTGCCCAGCCATTTCTTCCTCCCCCATTTTTGGGAAGTGGAGCTTCCACTTTCAGCCACAGAGTAGCTCCCTAGGCAGCTTGTGCCTCCAGTGGAAGATAGGCACCAGCCTCCAAGGTGTGGAGTGCACTACTTATGAATATTCTCTGCAGATGAGCAGTGCCCTCCTTTCAGTCTTTCAAGAATGTTGCAGGATGCACTTCTGGTCTCCTGTAGCCCCCAAACAAGTGCTCTAGATATCTCCGGGTGATTATTAACTCCTTGTAGTAGGAGTTCATTGTAGGAGCTCCTCACGCTGCTGCCATCTTGCTGGTTATCACCTAAAGTATTTTTAATCTCATCCATTGTTTCTTTCATCCCCATTAGTTCTGTTAATTTTCTTTGCAATTTTCAAAAATTTTTAATGCTCACACCATGTATTCTTATTATCCTTTATCTCTGTAGCCATATTTTCCTTCAACTGCTTTAGTTCATTTAGGAGATTTGTTTGAACATTGTTTATTAGTTGTTTCAAATCTGCTGTCTTGTTTGAAGTTTAATTTGTTCCTTTGATTGGGTCATATCTTTCTGTTTCATAGTATGGTTTGTAATTTTTTGCTGATATCTAGACATTTAATTATGTTAATTTTCCCTGAAGGTCAGTTTCTCTTTCTTGTGCAGAGATTTAATGCTGATTGGATTTGTGTTGTGGCTCTTCTTTGATTTTTGGTTCAACTTGTTTTAGCTCTTTAAAATTGGATGTGTATAAGCAATCAAAACAGGGCCAGAGACCCACTCATGGTATGTAGACCACTTCCAAGGGACCCTGGGGATAAGGATAAGAGTAAGGACAATGCCGAATAACCTCTTTTTTTCCCTTCAAGTTTCTGGTAGTGCCATTTCCTGGCCTCCAATCAGATGGTGGCTTTTGGTGAACCTCTCCTTACATCCCTAAGAGGTAGAAAGAATACCTTTTCCAACTCCCACTGGATGGTATTGACTTACTGGTAACTTTACTGGGCCACGATTCCAAAGTCACATGCTCCATATTTATGAATCAGGAGCCACACTTGGCCTTCTGCTTTGGTCTCCCTCCTCCAGGGAAAATCTCTTCCCTCTCAGTGTGAGGCTGTGCTTAATAAAGGCTGATTGCCCCAAGTGTGGGGGATGGGCAGTGTTCCCTTCCAATGAGGTTATTCACTCATAATTTTTGCTTCAGCTTCTCTGTCTCTCTGTACTGCCCCCTCATACATGAGTAATTGCACCACCCTGGTCTACAGATCTCCCAAACAGTTGTTTCAACAGATTTTACCTTATTTCTCACTACTTTTGGATGAGAGGTGAGCCTTGCCAATCCATGCACCACAACCATCTTGCCAGAACTTCTTGTTCATTCTTTTCTTGAAAAATGATCATTTTAATATGATAAAATAGCAGTGTATTTTACATCATGGAGATAAATCATTGTAAACCACTGAAGGGAGCATTGCCTAATGTGTAGTAAATGCTACACTCTTTTAAACTCAAGAAAATTAAGGTGTTAACTCATTAAGAATGGGTCAAAGATTTTGGTCTATTGCTCACTGAAGGACAAACAGTTATCAGCCTGCAATTCCTCATATGATTTTTTCATGCACTATTCTTTCTTCACAATCCACTGAAGGAGAAACAATGTGATTGCATAGAGAAAAATAGCACACCATTTTCCACAAACATTACTTGTGGCAAATATCATGATTTAATTCTTTCAGCAATACCTTTTAGAAATAATTTTATTAGTGATCATTAATTGATAGTTATTTTATAGACTACAAAAACAGCTATACAAGATTATTGAAATGGCCACAATTTTGTTCTTGACAAAAATATGTCTTGAAAATCCACCCAAGGACATTACAGGGATAGTGTGCTTGTTAGTAGAAAAATACAATATATTTTGTTAAATTAAAATTTGAACAAAAATAATAGTACAACAAACTGCAAAGTGCAAAAATGGGCAATTTATTGACATGTATTTCAGGAAATATAAATGAAAAGCAGAGACTAAACTCCTTTGGATGGCACATAAGATGCATCTACCTCGAGAACACATTCTGCTGCTCTTTCATCACTGCTCCAGAAAGGCAATGGGTAGAGGATATTTGCCAGGAAAGAGCACAAACTGTTTTAGTATGAAAAGAAGACCCCGTGAGACAAGCAGACATGTAAATCTAACTATTCCTATGTTTAAGTCATCTGGAAACTTTTTAAATTAAATAATTTTCACATTATTTTTCATTTAAATTTATTAAAATCTTGAGATGTGAATGTGGTTGCTCCCATTTTATAATTATAGTCATTAAAGAAAGGCATTTCATGTACATTAAAGTAAATAGGAATAGCACTATAACATTTGTGGATATAAATTTGCAATATTTTTTGTGAATTTTAATATGCTGTAATATGAAAATCGATGGTAGAACATTTAATACAACGTAACTGGATAATAAAATATGTAACATGGAAGGTTTCAATTTTTTTTACATGACACATTTAGCAAAAAGTACATGAAATAATTTATTTTATGCAAATAAGTACATCCATTTGGGCCCAAATTCTTTACAATTCCTTACTTTATCATCGCCCAAGATATAATTTCCTTTCCAAGAAACAAACACGAGGATATAATTGGGTGGGTTCTCTTTTCATGAGATATTGTCTTGAGGATCTATAAATATAAATTGAAATGTCAAGATTGCCATAAAATTAGAAGTCATGCAATATTCAGTTGAATAATGCTACTGAAGTCACCATGTATATAAGGAGGGCATTCATAAGTAATATTGACCTGAAAGTCTCCCTATTTATCCTATTTCTAACAAACTATCTTTTTACTCTGAAAGGAAATTTGGGACAAGTTGAATTGGTCATTGGGAATTCCTGGCTCCACAATCCCATATAATGTTTTCTAAATGTATTGTCAATGTTGGATGCCTGCTGTTTCTGTTTCCACCCTCAAATGCTGGTCAATTTACTGGCAGTGAATAAAGCCATTTTACTTCTTGAAAGTGCAAGAGAGATTCCTCTCTTTGTTACTTTTGTGACCACATTAGGCTCCCCCTTGGCTGTAATGGCTTGTGGTTTTTTTGTGGTAATATAGAACCCATTTCTGTATTCAGTTATGTGCCACCCATTTTTTCCTGTGTTGGGATTTTGCATGCTAAAGGCCACTTTTGGCCTATTTTTCTGTGCATATAATGAAATTAGACATATGTTTTGTGACATCCTTCCAGTTGTTGTTATTTCTTTTTGTCACACTCACATAAAAATCTTCTAATCTTTTACTTTGTTGGCTCAGAGATAAGTACTATATTGATATTCCTGATCTCCTGTGCTTTCATTCTGTTGACCATTCTGAAGATGTGTTCAGAAAAAAGGATGCAGAATATTTTTCCCATCTGTAACTTTCAGTGAACTGGAGTGTCAACTAACCATGGAGAATCCTCTTCATGTATGTGAGGCCAAGATCCAGCTACTCTTTGGAACATAATTTTACAAGGCCAATATTTTATGCTATTGTGATTTCCTTGTGGAATCTCTTCATCTACTGTTTGATGAGCAAGTCTGATTTAAAGGCAATGAAAAAATTTTTCAGGGAAATTGGCTCATAAGTAAAGAGCATTTTTAAAATTGTCTGAAGGTGAAAAGAACGTTGTGGGTCAGCCTATGGCTTTGTGGTCAGAAACTAAGGAAAAAATGTCTTTAGTTCATACTGTTTACATATCAAAGAATTTTCCCAAAGAAAGCATTAATTAACCTCCCAAATGCAGCATCATACAAATGTAGATCAATTGTGGCAGCTATATCTATTACTATATTCAATTTAAGCCATATTAATTATTCAGTGTTAAATTTATGTTTGTATTGTTAGTCTTTGTTTAATTTGATTGTCACTGTTACAATTAAAGATCATTTTGGCTCTATATAACCTCATATATTATATTGTAAATTCAGTTTCCATTATGAAGTCAATTTCTCTTCCCGAATCTTGGATGAACAACCTCCAAAAAGTTATTTACTTGTACTCACCCTTTCAGATTCATCCTCTGTGCATGTCTTTTGCTCTGTTTGAATTGACACCTTATATTTTTACTCCATTATTTCCTCTCCACTGTCCAATCACAGTAATTGATTCAATTCCATTCTGAAACTATCAAAAATATATTGAGATAACATGGTACTATATATTTCATGTGTAATTAATGCTCTTGAATAACAATAATATAGCATACAGCAGGGGTTCTTAACCTTTTTTGTTCCATGGACCCCTTTGCCAGTCAGATGAAAACCACAGACCCCATACCAAGTCCACACTATACTGTGTGTTATTTAATAAATATATCACACCTGCACCAACATGTCTCCATAAAAACAATGTGTTTTTTTGTTTGTTTGTTTGTTTGTTTTTGTTTTGTTTTTTCATTTCAAGCTCACAGACCCCTTGTTAAGAAACTCTGGCATGAAGAATTACTTAAAACTTACTACTATGTACAGATAGTCCACGATATCTATGATATTGTAACCTCTGTCAGTTCCTATTGCTGCCTTTACCCTCTATCTATGAGAAATGGCCTTGCATCTATTATCATTGCTAAATTTGCACTAAGTGAACACATCCCAGAGAAATGATCTAACATCAGTTCAACTTACATTTGTTTCAGCTTTATTTATTTTGCTTAAAATGTTTTTGTAATATTACACGTTTTTTCAGAGAAGTTAGGCTTACATTTACAGAAAAATAACATCAAGAATATAGGGGATTCCCATATAACTCCCCCCACACACCCACACACATAGTTATCCCAATTGCTTTTATAATTTTTGTTCTAAGATTTGTTTATTTGAAGATTCCTTTAGAAGAGAAATTTACTTTTCTCTCAGTTAAAGTTAATATTTTCCCAGCAGGGATGCTTGTCCTATGATTTCACCAGATCAATTCCATCTAAACAAAGTAAACAAAGTTAATTCTTAAGTGTGAGTTGTTACCCAACCCAATAATTTTCAGGACCTCAGTTTCTATCAGTTATGCAAGAAGGACTCATACATCTATATTGGAACAGGCACAAGTTTGATAACAGATTGTATTTAAATATATACTCTTCTAAAACAGCAGCTAACATACATTTTTCAGACACAACATTGATTATAAGATGGACAGCAGGTTTTCTTACAAAGATGTTAAGCTACTTGAAGCCTCAACATCTTAAAATTTACTTTTCTGGTTATGAATTTTTGAGATGATTTTTATGGAGTAAAATATACTATTTCAAATGTATCTCTAAATATCCAACAATTACAATATTACAAAATTTGCAGCATTCCAGGTACATTTCTAAGGGTTTTGACCATTCATAAAAGGTTTTCAAATTCTTGAGGTAAAGTTTCAATCCAGTTGGTCCCCAATTTTATCAGTTTCATTTTTCTTTCAAATTAACCAAATAATCTTCCAGTGGGAAAGGAAGAGGAGAGCACTAGAAACAATGATGCACTCACTTATACCTAATAATATCTGGCTTATAACATATTCAAAATATGAGACAAAAAAGATACCACTTTAACAGAGATGAAATTTGACTATCATGCCCCATCCAGTTTTTTTCTCTAAAAGTAGAATCCAAATGGTGAGAACTAGATGCTTATCATGATTTCCTCTCTTAAAGTCCACATGGAATGATGCTATATTGAACTCTGATGTTAATAACTTGTTACTTTTCAAATTTCAACTAAATTATCTTTCCCTCAACCATGAATGTGTTGAATTCCCTCCCTAATGTAACTTTACTTTTGGATAATTTTGTAAAATCAACATTTAAAATTTGTGGTTGTAAATATTTGATTAATATCTAGATCTACCACTTTCCTGACCTTGGCATATGCATAAAGACAAGAACTATATCTGTTTGACCACAAATTGTATCCCCAGAGCATAACATAATATCTGGAACATATAGTTTATTCAAATAATATTTTTCAATAAATGATGAGTCATGGAATCAGTAATTGTAGCAATTGTTAGCATTTATATGCAGCTCTATATTTACTTATGGGACATAGAGTACTACAGCAAAAAAAGAGAGGCGTAAGAAGAAATATTTAAAGAGATAATGACCAAAATTTTTCTGACAATAAGGAAAGACATCACACCTCAGGTCCATGAAAGTTAAAAGTCCCAGGGAGGTGAAATACAAATAGAAAACCAATATATCTTCAAAACACATCTAGGCTCTTTTATCTCACAACTTAAAACAAAGATAAGTAGAAAATTGTAAAGGAAACCAGAGGATAGTACATATCACATAGAGGGAAAAAAAACACGAGGCTTATAACAGACATCATCAAATATGATGTAAGCTAGAACAAAATGGAGATACACATTTCAAATAAAAGCTCATTGAAGGATTCAATACCAACTTGAATATCTTTCAAATATAAAAACAAAAAAAGAATCTGTCAGGCAAACTAACACACATACACATTCAGAAATAATCTATAGCCAGCAGACTTTTACTTCAAATATTTTCCAGGTAGAACAGAAAGAACCCTGGGTGTACTCAATGAAATAATAATGGAAAAATGGAAAATGTAAGGTAAATATATCAAATATTGTTTTTTTTTTATCAAATTAATTGCTTTAAAATAATTGTCCAAGGAAAACTTCATTGATGCATTGTGAGGTTTGTGTCACATATACAAGTTTATCACAAAAGTATTACCAAGAATGGGAAAGATAAAGGGTAATAATTCCTAGGGCAATCACTGTGAAAAGAAAAGGAAAAAAAAATGCCAATATAAGGAATAAAAGAAAGGATAAGATTAAAATTCCACCAAATGTTAAAAGGATAGTATTAAATATTATAAACATATCTTTAGTGTGATAGGAAGTCTTGTAGGTTTTGTGAAGAAAAGTGACCTAATACACTTTACTTTTTAACAGTAGCATTCTGGCCCCTACATTGAGATTAGACTCCAGGGAAATAAGGGGGAAAAAAGTGAGACAATCTAGAAAGCTTCAGGTAACTTTAAAGACTGAGTTGATGGGTCATTTGACCAGAGCGGTAGCAGAGGAGGTGCTGAGAAATCATTACACTCGAAGTATATTCTGTACAGCAAATCAATGTGATATGCTGATGGACTGGATGTGAGGTAGGTGGGAGAGAAAATTAGAGGATTACTCTTTTTAAAAAAACAATTTATTAAAGTATATCATTCCTACATGAACATATGCAAACTATGGGTGTTCAATAAATATCATGAACTTACAAAACAAACATGCATAACATCATACAGGGCTCCCACACATCACCACCCCCAAACACCCTGCATTGTTGTGAAACATTTGTTAACAAATCATGAAAGAGCATCGTCAAAGTATTACTACTAACTATAGTCCATATCTTCTTCCCCTGTACACTTTTTTTAAAGGATTTATTTATTTACTTTAATCCATTTTTAAACACCCCCCCCCGTTTTTGCTGTTTCTCTGTCCATTCACTGGGTGACTCTGTGTCTTCTTCCTGCCCTCTCTTCTCATCCTTCTCCTCCTGTCTTCACTGGGATTCGATCCTCAGAACCTCCAGTATGGGAGAGAGGCATCTTATCATCTGTGCCACCTTAGTTCCCGATTTTTCAGCACGTCTTGCCTTGGCTTTCCCTTCTGTCACTCTCCTGTTACATCATCATCTTGCTGCATGGATCACAGGGCCTGATGGCTACCTGCTCATGGGGCCTGGTGGCACATCTGCACTCAGGACCTGGTGGCTCACCTGCTTGTGGGGCCTGGCAGTGCACCCATGCTTGGGGCCTGGTGGCCCACCAAGCCTTCAATATTTTTCTTTTTTAAAATTTTTACCAGGAAGCCCCAGGGATCAAACCCAGGTCCCTCCACATGGGAGACAGATGTCCATCCACCTGAGCCACATCCATCCCCCAGTTATATCTCTAAAGGTTGACCTAAGATACCCAAAGTTACAGTCCTTTCCCATACAGGATAGTCATATAATAAATCAGGCTTAGTTTATCACTAGCATTCCAAAAACCAGGCCTAGGGAGAAAAACTAGGTCTGGGGACAGATGTGTGATTTCTAATATAGCAAATGTTTAGCCTACTCTGATTATCACAAAATCAGGAGAGCGAGAATATTCACACTAGAGGATTACACTTTAGACTTTCCTGAACAAGTAGAAGGATGGCTTTCCATTACCTGACACTTCAAGAACTTAACTGAGAGTTATTTTGTGAATATAAACTATTTTAATGATGTACCTAAAGCCCTTTGAATAATGTCTGGCACTCAATAGTGCTCAGAAAATAGAATCTAATTATACTATTATTATATAACCTCAATCATTTGCAAATAAAAACTATTGGCTGTATTTTCATGCTCTATTCCAGTTTTATTTTAGTTATAATTATTTAAAGATTTCAACTTTTACAATATATATAATATTGGCATACCTACATGAAGAAAAATATTTTGACTTTGAAAACACTTCAGATCAAATCTTCCATAAAATATGATATGCACTGGGAAGTGGATTTAGCTCAGTGATTGTGCCCCTGCTTCCCCATGTATAAGGTCCTGGGTTCAATTCCCTGTACCTCCTAAAATATATATATATATGTCAGATATGTACTGACATAAATAGGGCTAAAAAAGGACAATGCAATTAGTACAATGGTTTCATATTTTACAAAGTTTACATTACATTTAATTAATGATATGCCTTCTAAAATACAAGAGGATAGGGTAGTCTGTATTTAATTAAAACTTAAATATACCCTGATATTACTATTGTCTGAAAAATCAATCATGTGTTGAACACCATTGCAAAATTCAACTAACAGCATATGTTAAGTTAAAATTTGCATAAAAATTCAGGATGAAATGGTGAAGCTATCATTTTAGTCATAAAACAGATGTTGAACATTGTTTAATCATTCAAAATATCATTTAGGAAAATACCCAAACATAATTCTACAAAGAAAACCTTAGTATAAATAGAAAGAATACAAAACACTAGAATGTGAAAAAAATGTATCTAATAACCACTGTAAAAGTTTAAATGAAAAAAAAATCAATACTTGAAAAATGAAAAATATATACTTTCTTAAATGTACATTGCAGAATTCTTATTGCAGAGGAGGCAATATATCATCTCTAATAGTAAAATAATTATGACAGAAGATGAGTGAGAAACAGAAAGGAAACATGACTTCTTTGTCCTACTTTCCAACAAAATCAGAACTTTATCCCTGACAATTACTCAATTATATCATTTTAGAAATTTTTTTTCCTATTTTTAATTTTGTTGAAAATTTCTTATGTGTTTTGAAACTCTATTAAGGAATTTACAAATTTTCTGAAAAATAGGTCTTTGGTTATTTTATACTGTCTTTCCTACCTCTGGAATATAGAGGTCTACTTTTTTAACAGTATTTTTTTGAACAATAGTGTTTATGCTTATATTTACAGATACATGAGTGTATATCCTATTGCTATTCACCTATTATACACATCACATAGCTGGTCTTACATTTTAATGGAGTGAATTACTGTGAAAAATTATTATATATACATATAAAGTTATTTTAAAATCCTTAGATATTAACTCAAACTTTGGATTCATCTTCAAAACTGTTTCTATTCACTTTTTTCATTAACATGGTTTACATTTTCTTGCTTTGTCTTATGTGGTTGTTTTGAACCACTTGTTGGTGGAAGGGGAACACTGAGCGGCAACCAGCGTTCGGGGGCCCAGACGGCGTGGAGGGCGCACGGAGGAAAGACCACCACGGAGACGAGGTAAGTACGCAGGTCTAATTTATTGAGGAAGTGCACAGCCTTTTATAAGTAGGGTGAGGGGTGGTATAGGGGGTAGGGCATGAAAAAAGAGGAAGTACGTGTAAGGCATATATGGCAGGCTGGTATTGGGCACAGTTGTTTGCTAGGGAGGGTTTGCTATCTGTGGAAGGTGGGAAGGTTTCGCGCACGCGGGAGCAGGGTGAGCTACTTCCTCAAAGAAGGCTAAATATAGGATCAGGCTTGTTCTTTGTTGTCGGCCGGCCATTTTAGCTTCACCTCTTTCTGGCTGCCTCCAACAGTCTTATGTTTGAACTTTTTATAATAGAGTATACTTTATGAATGTTATATTATTGGAGGGAGTTTAGAATATTTTGTCTTTCAATAAGCAGTGTTGAGCTTTGTTCTGGCTGACAAAAAAATGATTGACAATGTTTTTTGAAACTCTCAGCCTTCAAATTATTCTTTGTTATAAAGATCTGTTTGGTGTTATCCTCAGTCTTAAGGCATAGGGCCAAGGTCCTTACAATTCTAATTAGTGGCTCTTTTTTTTTTTTTTTTTTTCTTTTGTCTTAACCTTATGCCTGCCTTAATCAAATATATTTGTTATATTTACTGGGCCATAGTTCCAGATACTCCCAGCCCTTCATGACCTCTGGTATTTATGTTCTGCTTTCAGACCTGTAGTAGCCTCCCTTGGTAGTTCTAGTTCTTTTCCATTTGTGCATATACAGCTCATACTTGAGCTAAGGTCCTATTGGAAATCCCAGTACATATATCCAGGGTTCATACCACACCTTTAATGTTATGCCTTCTTCAAAAGGTGGAAACTCCAATATCTGCCTCTTCTGCTTATGCAAGACTTATATATTCTTCTGTACTCTGTATCTCCCTGGGCAGCAAGCAGTACAGAAAGGCAGGGTCAACTTGATTCCTTTCTCATATAATTCCATTATCTCATGAATAACTGACCTGTTATGCCTCTTGTCTAATGCCTGAAGAGAATTTTAATGTGCATTTTCTTCATATTTAGAGTCATTTACTATCAAGGGGAATTCTTGTGCCCCTCACAATGTGATTTTAGAAGCAAAAATCTGACCAATGATTACAAATGTCTTCTGATGTAATTGATGATATATTTTGATCCTATAGATCATAACATCTTTCCCTATGTTATTTACCTGCCTCTTTCTTCTCATGCATTATCAATGTTTTTTCCTCTTTGATAGCTTATTAAAGAATGGTTCTTTATATTTCTATATTTTATAATAAAGGTTAATCAATTTTGTTTTCTTTTAATCCATTAATTTTTCATTTGTTTCACCATTTTATTTCTCCTAATTTTATTTCACAACCATAAGTAATCAAATTCTAATATTGGAATGAAAAATCTTATGTAAGCTAAATAAAGTATAAGTGAATATATAGATAGTAATCTCAATATATTCCTAAAAGAGTGCACTATAATATTAAATAAGTTTTTTCTTTTAGTACAGCATTCACTAACATATATTATTATAAAGTAAATTATGCAAGTATCAGATCCCTGAAAAGTAGGTAAGAGAAGAAAATGAAAATGTAAAAGCAAATGTATAATATGTATACATACACACACAGAGACCTCATTACAAGCTAACTTCAGTCACTCTCAAAACTATACACTGATTGTCTTTATAGGAGGTTTGTTTTTTATATATCAGATATCAGAATTTTCTAATCAGTTTTGTCCCCAATTATTTAAGTCATATATGCAATGTATAACTCTTTTTATACCTATTTCCTTATTCTATTTATTAAATACATCATTTGAGAAAAATACATCTGTAACTTATTATGCCATATTTAATATATGAGGAATATTTTGAAAAATAATTCTAGAAATATAATTTTCAACATAACTAATATTTCTTGAATACCAATATGGCAATGGTAGCCCATTTGCTAAGGAAAGATACAACCATGACAAACATAAGTAAGATAGAATTCTTGACCTTGATGAATTATTATCAATGTGTTTTCACAAGTAAACCAAAACAAAAGAAAATGATCTTTTCATAGCATGTATACATAAATTCATGCATGTTTAAATACATCCAAACACCATATCTAGATGTGATAAAAATTTTGTATGATATACATTTTTAGATTCTGTGAAGAACACAAATATGAATAGACAACTTCTTCTCTCAAGGAGTTTATAGCCTTCTTAGAGATAAATATCACACACCCCCACTCACTCAATATATGTTAAGATCTTTATTAAATTTGATTCCTTTCAATATATATTTCAAATGTGTTGGCCTAACTCATTTCTTTAATTACTACTAAATTTTTCATGAACAGTAGAAACAGCACTAAAAGATACACCCTTCCTAGTGTCATGTTGTAAAAATATCTGGGATAATGAATTCATCAGGGTTAACATTAAATAATATTTATTCAGCCCTAAATTTCTCTCCCCTTGGGAACAATAATTTTCCTTTTAAAATGATAGAGTCATTATTAGGAAAAAAATTCTTATTTACTTGGAGACATGAAAAACTCTATATATACCTAAACATTGCTTCAGGAATTATCCTGTAGCTAGTGTTTCATTTATCTATACACACACACATACACACACATTCATTTGCTTAAGTCCTTGAAGTTAGAGTCACACTATATTTATTGAGATATTAAACTCTGCTCTTTTTAATGGAGAACATACCCTGCTTCTTAGAAAGATTACTTTTTTATTTAAATAAAAATCTGTGTTTAAGAGCAGATAAATTATCAAAATTTTTAAAAAAATTGTAAAAGATTCTTAGATTACATAAATGTTACACAAAAATTACAGGGATTCCCATGTTCCCCACCTCCCACACCTCCCACAACCTCCCCCATAAACATCTTTCATTAGTGTGGCACCTCACCTGCAATGGATGGATATACACATCCTGGGGCTTTGCCACTAAGCATGGACCCTAGTTCACATTGTAGACCATACTCTCCCACACAGTTCTGCATGTTATATGCTTATGTAAAATGGCCTATATCTGTCATTGTAATGTCTCTCAGAATAATTCCCAAGTCCCCAAAAAGCCTCTGTATTACAACTTCTTTTCCCTCTCCCTGCCCCAAAAGCATTCAGTGGCCACTGGCTCCACCTCAATGTTGTAATTTCTTCCATTGCTTGAATCACAATATGTCTACAACAGAATAGCAGTAAGTTCACTCAATAAGATTGATTCTGAGCACATATTTTGAAATTGAACATTGTATTCTTTTTTAAGGAAGTATCAGGGATTGAACCTGGGACCTTGTACATGGGAAACAGGTGCTCAAACCACTGAGCTATGCCTGCTCCCCACAAAATTTTAGTTATTATAGCAAAATGACCCAACATTATGAGAGTTTCCTATACATGCATTCTGTTTTATTGAATATCATTTTATTGAGCTTCTCATATATTGCATAATTTACAAATGGAAGGTTTGTGGTAAACTGTGGTGATCAAGTCTATTGGCAATATTTTTTCTACAACATGTGCTCATTTCATGTGTCTGCATCATATTTTGGCAATTATCCCAATATTTCAAATTTTTTCATTATTACTGTATGTGCTATGGTATGTGTAGTCAGTGTTCCTTAATGTCACTATTGTAATTGATTTATAGCACCATGAACCATACTCATGTAAGACAGTAACTTAATAAATAGATAAAATTTGTGTGCATTCTGACAGCTCCAACTATTGGCCATTCCCCTATCTCTCCCTCTCTGTAGGCTTCTCTATTCCCTGAGACACAAAATATTGAAATCAGGCCAATTAATAGCCTTAAAATGGCCTCTAAGTGTTCAAGTGAAATGAAGAGACTTCATTCTGTCACTTTAAATGAAAGGCCAAAATAGTTAAGGTTAGTGAGGAAGACATGTGGAAAGCAAATTTGAGCTGAACCCTAGACCTTTTGTGCCAAACAGTGAGTCAAGCTGTGAATGCAAAGGTTAAGTTCTTAAAGGAAATTAAATGTGCTACTCCAGTGAACACATAAATGACAAGAAAGCAAAAGAGACATATTGCTGATACAGAGAAAGTTTTAGTGCTGTTGACAGAAGATCAAACCAGTCACAATATTCACTTAAGCCAAAGTATAATCCAGAGCAATGCCCTAACTCTCTTCAATTCTATGAAGGCTGGAATAGGTGTGAAGGCTACAGAAGAAAAGATTGAAGCTAGCAGAGTTCAGTTCATGAAGTTTATGGAAAGAATCACTCTTTATAACCTAAAAGCACAAGGTGAAGCAGCAAGTGCTTCAAATTATCCAGATGATCTGGCTAAGATAATTGATGAAGGTGGTTAAACTAAATAATAGATTTTCAATGTATACAAAATGGCCTTATATTGGAAGGAGATGTAATCTAGGACCTTCATAGCTAGGAAGGAGAAGTCAATGCCTGACCTCAAAGCTTCAAAGACAGGCCATCTTTTGTTAGAGGTGAAAGCTGGTGGCTTTAAGTTGATATATGATATGATATGATATGATATAATATAATATAAAATTTGAAATAATAAAAATTTTAAAGGTAACCTTTAATCTAATTTCTGTCTCTAAGGATTTGCCTATTTTAGATATTTCATAAGTAAATAGTCTTAACTGAGGTTAATAGGTTGGCCAGATTAAGACCATTCCATTTCCATATAAAGGAGAGAGAAACAAAAGAAAGAATAAGGTAGAAAATACTTCAGGACTGAGAGTCTATGGGTGAGTTTGTATCAGTGAAACTATGAACACATTTTATTTTAAAATTATAAAACAAAAAGGACACCCATGGTATTCTCATCCAATATAGCTAACACAGCCTTGAGCCCTTAAATATGTTTCACTCCTTATTGGATAAAATTTAATGTATTATCTCAATAAGAAAACAGTAAGCCCAATATTCAGGGACATCAGTGAATGATAAAAAAAAAAATTGTGAATGAAATAGTCAAATCACAATGAAGATTTTTAAAAATCTGTCTTCTTCAAAATTATCATATCCCATTATTCCAGATTCTAAAATGCATGGGCACAGTCCAATGGACTGAGCTAAAATGCTTGTATTGTAGCTGTGTCATATAACAGGGGCCTGTGGAGAGGTAAGGGTGCTGAGACCAGCTCAGCTGAACAGGACCTAAAGTAAGGGGGATGCAAGGCTAAAAGAAAGTTAGAGAAACAAAAGAGACAAAGATACAGAAATAGCAGGGGTCAGGTGGACCATGAGGAGCATGTTGAAACCTCAGGCACCTGGACAGAATTCAGCTTTATTTTTATATGCATGATACAGATAATGGTTTGACAGTTTTGTACAGGAAGTTCCTGTGTGAGCATAGTTCAGGCCCTTGAGCCCAATAGATAACAGACAAGGGAATACAAAGTCTTTTACAGAAATTCTAACCTATATGGAATTCAGAAAATTCTCCAGCCTGTCCTAGGTTGCTACTTTTTAGCAGAAATGCCAGCTCACTTACTGATCTGTGACCTTGTGGACTGTTGTAAACAGTTCCAGAGGCCCTACTTTGTAGGGGCTTCCAACATAAGGGAGGGGAAGGGCTCATCCTTTTCCCATCCCCAAACAGAGTTTTCCCAATTTCCAGGCAATATGTAAAATTTATAACATGGATTACCAATCAGGATGCATGCATCACTTAAAGCTTTTAGGTATATTCTGAAAAGGGAAAGGGAATGCCCAAGCACAGACCAATGGAATGTTTAAATCTTGGCAAGATCATCAATTCTGAAGGCAGAATATACATGCTTGACATAATTGATATAAGGACTTAGCTGATCCTTTAATTTTTCTGTTTCCAAATCCAGTTTGTCCCTCATTAAAAATATATTCAAGGTATTACCAAGCCTTGAAACGCATGAAAATTTCATACAAAACTAGCATGGTCCAAGGCATTCTATTATGGCATCTGATGAGTATATTGAACTAAGCCAAAATATTTAATATTTTATTTTTACTTTTACATCAATTTACTCTTGCAAATATCACTTTGGCAGAAATATAAATCTCTCCTCTCCCTATCACATTGGAATAACTCTCATGTGGCCTGCATTCATGTCCAAGATTCAGCCTTTCTGACCTTCCTTGGGACAATTCCAAGAAGTTTTCCACAGAACACATCAGTGCATGACCAGTGATTGAGCTTCACTTCGTTGCAGCAGTAACTTGCTCTCTACTGCACACTTTGTTAGCTTTTTCCCCTTTTTTGTCTCACATTCCCCTTCCCTCATTTATGCTTCTGGGAATCACATACCTATTAAACATCATATATCCAAGTCCTTGTTGAAAGATCTGCTTTAGATAGAATTTAAACTCTCCCAATCCTCATCTCTTGTATGGAATTGGTAAAATGAAAGCATGGGTATCCATGGCACAAATGAAATTCTGTAAAAGCAATTAATAGGAGAGGAGGATAATGGTAATAGCACAATTCTGAACAACTGGAAATTCTCATCAAAACTATTATATTTGAAACATAAATTCATACTCAATATCAATAACACTGACCTGACCATCATGACCTTTGCTAATACCACATCCTAGATGAAGCTTTCAAACACTGCTTACTCCTTTCCCCTTCAGAATTTTCACTGTGCAGATTTCCAGAATCAATATAGAAATCATAAAAAATAGAAACCTATTACTTCCTTTCCTCAAAAAACAAATAATAGTGATAAAAATGCCAAATATTCCAGAATATCTACTTATGAAATGAGAATATTAATATGTATGGTACAATATACTGATTCTCACACTGGTACTATTGCCATTTTAATAATTTAAATTATTGAAACCATGAGTCAAGAATTGTCACTGGAGCTCTTCTGATTACCATAAAGATAGGGCCACTTCTACTCACCTCAAATGAATAATGTCTTATTTCTCCCTTGTGTGGTTGCTAATTTCACTGTAATCAGAAGAATTTATGAATGTCTCCCCCTTTGAGACACAATCTTGTAAACTTGAATGAAATTTGTTATTATTCCCAAAATATCAGAGACCAGGAAATGACACCACTGGTACTTTGTTAATTATCCAAGGTACCTTTGATTTCCCTATTGAGAATCCTTTTTTAAAATACAGTTTCCCTGCTTTCTTGTATTATTTGTACAAGCCTCTTTCAACCACATTGACTTAAGTATATTATTTGTTGGATATTTAGTTTATTTTTCACAGTTTCTTTCTCCAAGTTTTATGTCTTGGGATACCTTCTATTACATGCCTTATAGAGTCTTAAAAGAGTGAGCAAGAATAAAATTACCTTTATTTCATTTATTTCTTTTAATCTCACAACTAAATTTAATTTATCTTACCTTAATTCCCTATCCCATTGTCATCATGTCACAATTCCCCATTCCGCTTATATTCTCCTCTTATAAGATGGATGATATGTATCTTTAAAATCAAAACATCTTCATAAACTAAATATAATACATGTTTTAATAAAAGTGCATATGTTGTTATATATCTCAATATCATATCTAAGGTCTTTATTCAACTAAGTTTTCATATTTTAGATTAATTTTACTGCATATACACCAATTCTCTGCTGCCTTCTCTTCTCCATTAATATTATAGTAATATTGTTACATTACTATAATCTGTATCTATCCTTTTTCACTAAATGCCTCTTTTTTATTTATAAGAATCATTCAGTAAATTCCTAATTATTGAGTTCTCCATGTATCACCACACATAAATTTGTGTGTGTCCCTCTGATGATCCATGATTGAATATCTCTATGAAATAGACGCAAGAATGGATCCCTGATTCCGGAGAAATAAACAAATTTGATTTCTAATGAATATTTTCTAGGTTACTTTTATCAATATACATTCCACCATCAATGTGTAAGTATTCCAGGCACCTGACATCTTACTTCTGAGTATGTGCTGCTTAGATATAAGGTAAGGATTGAGAAAAATAATTCAATTATATTTAATTTGATAGCACAAAATTATTTTATTTGCCTTGATATATTATATTTTAACATTCAAATAATGTTCCCAATTTAAAATGCAATTAAGCACAGTCTACATCAACAAAGAATTTCTGATATTATAACTAAGATAGATAAACACAAAATTTTCATGCATCTTTAATATTTTAGGATTGTTAGTAGTGATAAGATGGACAGTTTAGTGTAATGATGATGAATAAGTTGTTCATGTCATACAGAATTTATGAACACTCTATAGGGGAGGTGGCCTACTAATTACCAAATCTTTGGCTTTTTCTCCTTAGCACATGGCTGAATCTTTCTCATTCTCCCCTAAAATCAGGTAGAGCAAAGTGGCTGAGATCTAGCCTAACTCCTTTGAGCTATCCCAGCATCCAACTCACTGTAAGTTATTCTTTCCTTCACTGTATTTTTGTCCTGTGTGGCTTTCTACACTGGCTTTTGGGATTAGAATCTCTGTTTTCTTATTGAAGCTCAATAAATTTTGAAGCAATGTTGAAAGAAGCATGAAGACTGAAGCAAAGAATGAGAAAAGTGGTTACAGAGGAAAAGAACATACCATTGTAAAACAAGAACTTTTTGTTTGCAGCCATATTGATTATTTGGTGATTAAGAAGCAATATTTTAAACTCAAAAATCTGAACATGAAAGTTTCTAACATATATTTCATACGGTTTTTAACTAACATGATATAATCTCATGAGTCCATGTATAAATCAGTATGTTTTTATGATTGAGCAAACATTAATAACCATTAATATTCAGTAATATATTCTATTAAATCATTGAACTATATATAGGAGGGGTGTTTTTCTTAAAATTATTAGAAATCTCTTCTCTCCATTGTATGTCAAATTACTTTTGTGTTTAGAATTGCTTCTGAAGAAGTAAGCCTTTTGATATTTACATTTTAGTTAACCCAAATTTATGTTCATGTGTCAACAAAGCTATTCCTGCTCAGATAATCATTATAGCTTGTTAAAGTATCTTGATAAGCAGGAAAAGACAAGACATATCTGTGACAGCAGCTTTGAACAGAATGTAACAACTGGGGTCATAGTTTATAGAAGGACCACGAACTATAAAAAGTAATAACTCTACTTGAGAGAAAGAAATAAAGGTTTATCATTCTTAATGGAAATGTAGAAAGGAAATGAAGGATGGAAAAGGAGAAGATTAGGATGAGGAAGGAGCCAGTAAAATGGTATAATGTTAAGGAAATATAGAGGGTGAAATGGAAGTGGGAATTCTTCTGTGGGAGTGGCTATATTACTCTTAGAATGAGGAGGTCCATTGGTATGTTATAAATTTCTACTGTGCTCAGAGACTTATGGTAGTGTAGGCAACTAGAGTTGGGATCTGTGAAATTCCAGAGAGAGGGATATGCTACTTAAACTAAACTTGTCTAGACCTTAAGGGACAAGAAAATTCCCATTTTCTTCTTTATAGTTGATGCTGTATAAACATCTTTACATCCATAAAATACAGGCATACTTCATTTTATAGTGTTTCACATTATTGCACTTCACAGATACTGTGTTTTTTAATAAATTGAAAGTTTGTAACAACCTTATATTGTGAAGTCTATTGGTGTCAGTTTTCCAACTAGTGCTCACTTTGTGCCTCTGTGTCACATTTTAACTAAGGTATGCACATTTTTAGACATAATGCTATTTCATACTTGGTAGACTACAATATAGTGTAAACATAACTTTTTTTTTTCTTTTTTAAGGATTTATTTATTTATTTACTTTTATCCATTTTTACACCCCCCCCCATTTTTGCTGTTTCTGTGTCCATTCGCTGGGCATTCATTTGTCTCACTTTTTTGCTTTATTGCACTTGAGACGGTATTGAGGTGTCTATAACATACTGAGGTATAAAATTTAGTTTTTGAACACATAATTATTTATTAATGATTTATTAGTAAAAACAGTGTGGGGTTTCAGTCACTTAGATTTGCATTTAAATTTTCAAAATGTTATTGCAGCAGTTTAATATTATTGATGAATTCCAAAAAGTGATATTGGATTATATTTTTAAACTGGTCATATTAGAATGTATTGGATTCAGAGGTTTTACTTTAACCTGATTAAATAATGATTAAGGCTTTGATTACACCACATCAGTAGGCATTGCATCCCCACCCCTTTGGTGGGCAGGGGCTCACAGAGAAACCACACCTCAGAGAGAGGAGTTTGAAGTCTTGAGCTGGAGCCCTGGGTAGTAAGCACACAAACAAGCTGTTTGCCTATAAGCCTACAGCTGACCTTGTGGAGATAGCAGAGCAACAGTGCCCACAGTTAGGCAAGCCCTGGGAAGAGAGGAACCCAGGAAGCCTGAACCCTGGCAGACATTAGCAGCCATCTTGCTCCAAAATGTGGCAATAAACTTTGGTGAGGGGGGTAACTTGTGCTTTATGACCTGGTAAACTGTAAGCTTCTAACCCAAATAAATATCCTTTTTAAAAACCAACTGATTTCTGGTATTTTGCATCAGCACACCTTAGGCTGACTAATACAGTTGCTTACTATATTTCTGAATTAGGGAAAGTATTGCCCTTTTTAATCTCATATTATTGATGGGATTCAGTGGTTACCTAAGCTGAGATGTACATGCATGCAATGCTTTCTGTCCAAATCATCCCTAATACATACATGTTGGTCAGAGCTACAGATTTTGCTAGTGCTACAAAATGAGGAACCCTGTGCTTGCTGTTTCAGGTCTTTCCTAACTTTCATAGTTGAGACAGTTTGTTATTATTTATGAATTCATAAAAGAGAGATTATGTTTGTAAACTTGTCTCTTCCTCTAGGTGTGATACCCTTTGATTGTATTAGATTCAGCTGAGATAACTTTGATTAAATTATGTCAAGATTAGGGCTGTTATTAAGGCATGTCCATGTCATTAAGGGCAACTTGGAGTTGAGTTACCACCCCTTTGGTGGGCTATATAAATAGATGCTCAATCAAGAACACAGAAGTAGATACACAGAGGAAGAGAGACAGCTCCAGAGACATGGCAGAGACCCCAGGAAGAGAGATGAGCCATTCACCTGACAGTTTACAGCTGGCCTTGTGAAGAGAACAGAGTAGCTAGGCCCAGAAAGAAACAGAGCCCTCCAGCCTACACCTGAGATCACAAAGAGCTGGGACCACAGAGCCCTAAGAAAGAGGAGGTCTGAACCCTAGGAGACATCACTAACCATCTTGTTTCAACATGTGGCAACACTTTGGGTGAGGAAGTACCTCTTATAGTACCTTGAGTTGGACTCTTTAGGGCTTTGTAACTGTAAGCTTTTACCCCAAATAAATACCCTTTTAAAAGCCAACAGATTTCTGGTACTTTACATCAGAACCCCTTAAGCTGATTAATACAATAGGTATGCCCTGACAATCCTTTCTTCATGACTGTGCATTGTCTCTCCTATTCCCCTAACTGCCACCCAGGTTTTGTGATCATTGTTTAGACACAAGATGCTATAGAACTCCTTCGATGCAGACATGTACAATCTGGAACTGCAGGTAAAGTAATGTCCCATGGGGTTTACATTGACCAGTAACAGATCACAGCTTGCAAATATATTATTTTTTCCCATCTTATTTCTTTGGAAACTTGAGCTTTGATGATGTACCTAATTGGTTTATTGAGTTAGTTCATCAATTCTGAATGACAGTGAAACAAGTGATATGTCAGTATGTGTGTGGAGTCTTTGAGCCAACTCTGTTTTTAATTCTTTATTTAAAGAGGATTCTATGTAAAGTTTGATTAGAAAAAAATATTGTTAGTTAGTAGTGTGTAATTAGTATATAGCATGTAAACTTTTATGGGATAATTTTATTGGACACTAGTAAACAAGAGAGTATAAGATTTTAGATTGCTCTTTTCAAAAATATGTCAATATAGTTGTAGGCATAAAAATTGCCCACCCTCCCATCTATGTCCAAGTCTTAATTCCCAGAACCTGTAATTCTCTACCTTTAATGGCAAAATGGACTTTGCTGATGGAATTAGTTAAGTAAATTGAGATGAGGTGATTATTATGTGTTATCTGGATATCACAGAAATTCTGTATAAAATTACAAAGAATTTTACATAGGACAGATAGAGCCATGAGTGATGGAGACAGTGCACAGTAGTAGGTTGGTATGATCTGATTACTGGCTTGAAGGAGTCCACAAGTCAAGGAATAATGACAGCCTGTAGAAGCTGGAAAAGGCAAGGAAACAGGTTCTTATAGAGACTCCAAAATGAATGCAGCATCTGGATTAGCAAGCCTTGTTGGTGTAGCAAACCATTTTTGATTTATGTCTTCTAGATATGTGAGATAATTATTTTTAGTTGTTTTAACCAACTAAATTTGTGGTAATTTGTTTCAACAGCAATAAGAAACTAATACCTGAGACAGAAAATTTGTTTTAGAAAATTTATAGGTAAACATAATTAAAAGGAAGAAAATGCTACAATTTTCAATCTTGACCTTAATTTACTTAATAAAACATATTGGATTGGCAATATTTCAAGGTGAGTTTAGCTCTATTGTTCCAATTCTTTTCACCTGGCCTGATGCATAACAAATCATTTTTACTGGGAAATATACTTCTCTAAATGCTAATATATTGGCTGGTGAAACCAAACCTGCATGTAATAATTTAAAATCAAGCAATTAAACAAATAAATCAAATAACATAATATGCTTGAAAGCTAATGTAATCAAATTAATACCAATTTTGTATCTTGAGACCAGAAATATTCATGGTATATTTTGATTTTTGCTCTCAGTGCTTCTGTATATTCATGACCAATGCTAGAAATTCATTCAGTTCTCTGAGATACAGTTCTAGTTTTTGGCTCATTGCTGACTTACCTACAAATGTCATAACTGTAGTTTATTACTGGAATCCATCTGTACTATGCATGTCATGCCTACTCTATCTCAATCCATCCAATGGTGAAAGCATTTTACATATTCATAGATCTTTCATATGACTTTCAGCATCTTGAGAAATGGTGCCAAATGCAAGATAACAATTTTTTTCCCTAACAATATTTTCACCCCTGAGTATACTAAATAAAAATATGCCAGAAGAATTGTATTTCATATTATTATTTTATAACAAAAGCAATTCTGTACAACAAGGTCTAGCATAAGAATATCATATGGGGAAATTTAATTGTATATCATATTTAGATGAACATAAATATTTTGCTTTATGTGCCTGCCTGAGTGAGAGGCATGAAAGATAGAAACCTTTTTATTTTTTTCAGAATATTTTACCATAAATCCTATAGCATGCATTTTCAAGAATTCATGCTTTGTTCTTATTTTCCCCTAAATTTTTTTAATTTTTTAAAAATTTATTGAAGTCTATCACTCATCATGAACATACATAAACAATAAGTGTATAGTAAAATTTGTAAACTTAAAAAGCAAACATTCATAAAATCATACAGAGGTCCCATACATCAACCGTCCACCAACACCTTACATTGTCATGAGACATTTGTTAAAAATTATAAAAGAATATTGTCAAAATCTTAGTACTAATTACAGTCCTTACCTTACATTTGGTGTATTTTCACCCCAACCCACCTATTATTGTTTTTAAATATATTTTTATGACAGAAGTTGTAAACATACAAAACAATCATGCACCTGTGCAGAATTCCCAAACAACACCCTTCTATCAACACACCACACACTGGTGGAATATTTGTTACAGATTATGTGATAATATCATCCGATTATTACCAGGTCCACAGTGTACATTCGACACACTTTTTCCATACTCCCCCATTATCAACAGAGTGCATCTTTGTCATAGATGCAAGAATATTACATTATTATTGTTAAATACTCCATTGGTCACTCCAATTGTATTTTTCCCATGCTTCTCCACATTTCCACCATCCTGCAATTGTGATGTACATCTGCTCTAGATCACAAAGGACACTCTAGCATCTTTACCATCAACTACTATTCTCATCCACCTCTGAACTTACTGTGCTATTCAGTCCCTAGATTATTTTCTAGCTTTCTGTCAATTGACATTTACATCCCTAGACTACCCTTTTCAGCCACATTCCCATTTATAAACCAGCTGTTACTCACTATAATGTGTTACCATCAACTCTGTGTTTTTCCACACTTTTACAGTAAATCTAATTAAAACTTCTACATACATTAAATATCAGTATTCCATCTTAGTACTTCCTTTATCTTCTTTAAGAATCTACCACCTACCTCCAGGTCTTGAAGATATTTTCCTACATTTTCTTCTAGAAGCTCTATGGATCTTGCTTTTATATTTAGTTTTTTTATTCATTTTGAGTTAATTTTTGTATAGAGTGTGAGATAGGGGTCCTCTTTCCTTCTTTTGCTATGGATATCCAATTTTCTCATTACCATTTATTGAATGGACGGTTCTCTGTGAGCTAGGTGGGTTTGACAGGCTAGTCAAAAAACACTTGACCATAGATGTGAGGGTCTGTTTATTAAACATCAATTCGGTTCTGTCTGTCTTTATGCCAGTACCATGTTGCTTTTATCACTGTGGCTAGGTAATATGACTTAAAGTCTGGAAATGAGAGTCTTTCAACTTCACTTTTCATTTTAAAGATGTTTCTGGCTATTTAGCACCTCTTACCTTTCCAAATAAATTTGATAATCATGTTTTTCATTTATTTAAAAAATCTGGTGGAATTTTTATCAGGATTGCATTGAATCTGTATATTAATTTGAGTAGAATTAACATTTTAGTGATATTTAGTCTTTCAATCCATGAGCATGGAATATTCCTCCAATTATTTAGGTGTTGTTTTAAATTTCTTTTAAAAATGAGTTGTAGTTTTCTGAATACAAGTACTTTAAATTGTTGGTTAAGTTTATGCCTGAATATTTGGGTTTTATCTGTCATATTTTATTTTCATTACTCTTTTGATGCTTTTATTTACTTTTATTGATATAATCCTCATTTCTAGATTCTCTTCCAGACCTCTCTCTCCTATCTTTACTTTTCCAGCTGTAGCACATATTTTAGTATTTCCTGCAAACCAGGGTCTCTTGTTTACAAACTCTCTCAGTTTCTGTTTATCTGTGAATATTCTAAACTTGCCCTCATTTTTGAAAGACAATCTTGTCAGATATAAGATTCTTGGCTGAAAGTTTTTTCTCTTACAGTATATTAAATACACCATACTACTCTCTTCTTGCCTCCATGGTTTCTGGTGAGAGATCAGCACTTAATCTTATTGGGTATCTCTTATGCATTATGCATTGTTTTTCTCTTGCTGTTCTCAGAATTCTCTCTTTGTCTTTGGCATTTGGCATTCTGATTAGTATGTGTTTTGGAGTTGGTCTATTAGGATTTTTTTGGATAAGAGTACACCGTACTTTTTGGACATGGATATCTATGTCCTTCAATAGGGTTGGGTAATTTTCTACCATTGTTTTTTCCAATATTCCTTCTGCTCCTTTCCCCTTCTATTCTTCTTCTGGGACACCCATGATATGTATTTTTTAATGTCTCTTGCTATCCTTTAGTTCTCTGAGACCTTGTTCAAGTTTTTCCAATATTTTCTTAAACTGTTCTTTTGTATGTTTACTTTCAGAGGTCATTTCTTCAAGCTCACTAATCCTTTCTTCTGACTCTTCAAATCTGCTGTTATATGATTCCAGTGTAATTTTAATTTCATTTATTGCACTTTTCCTTCCCATAAGATCTGCTATTTTCTGTGTATACTTTCAAATTCTTCTTTATGCTCATCCAATGTCTTCTTAACATCCTTAATTTCTTTAGCCATCTCATTGACATTATTAAGGAGATTTGTTTGAACATCTATGATTGGTTTTCTCAACTCCTTTATGTCATCTGGAGGTTTATCTTGTTCCTTTAACTGGGCCATATCTTCCTTTACTTGGTGTGGGTTGTAATTTTTGTTGGTGTCTTGGCATTTGGCTTACTAAAGTGTTTATCTTGGGTGCAGTTTTTCTATTTAGTTTAGGGCTTCCTGCCCTTTCTCCCATGCTGGGTTGTTTAGTAGGAGCCAAGGATGTAGTTGGTGCTAAAAGCTGTGGAGGCCTAAGCTACCCTCATTGTTCCAAGGACCAATGAAGCTTCTCCCAACTTTCTCTTTTGCCAGGGGTAGGAACAGAGCCACAGCTGTGTGGAATAATCCAACTCATGCAGGCATAGACTCTAATTGCAAAGACAATGGGGCTGGTGTAGCTCCCCCCAGCTTCCTCTTTGCCCTAGGTGGGTCTGGGGCTTAGGCTAGAGTGGCAATCTGATCTAGATGGGGAAAAAAACCAGTCCTTGCCAGCACTGTGACTTTCAGTCAGCCCCACTTCCCCTCATGGCAGATATGGAGTTAAGATGGTGGTCACAGGCCTCTTTCTGACTTGGACAGTTTCAAACTTTAGCTTTTCTTAGGATTATACTTTGGCTGTCAGAATTTACTAATCAGTAGCTAAAGTTGGTGCCTGACCATCCCTTCCTTCCCCATTTTGGGAAGTGGAGCTTTCAATTCCAGCCACAGAAGAGCTCCAAAGGCAGCATGTGCCTCCAGTAGAGGCTGGGCAACAGCCTCCATCATGTGGAGTGCTCTACTTATGAATCTTCTCTGCAGATGGGCAGTCTCCTCCTTCCATTCTTTCAAGGTTGTTGCAGGATGCACTTCTGTTCTCCTGGAGCCCCCAAACAATTGCTCCAGATAGTTGTGACTGATCATCAACTGCCCTGTAACAAGAGCTGATTCTCAGAGCTCTTTACTCTGCTGCCATCTTGCTGATTGTTTGCCTAAAGTTTTATTTTGTCCGTGACTTTCAGCACAAGTCTGTGATGAAAATGTGAGCCGACAAGTGTACACTTTGAATGGATTATACAAAGCATGGGACTGTATAAAACAGGGAATCCAAGGGTGGAAGATGGACCCTGGTTAACAGGACAAATGTGAGAATGTGTTTTCCTGAATGAGAACAAATACATACACTAATATAGGGTGATATAAATTAGGTTGGTTGGGGAAAATACATAAACTGTAAGATATGGGCTATGATTAATAGTAATGTTTTGAGGATGTTCTTTCATATCTTTAACAAATGTTTCATATAAATGTTTGTGTTGGGGGTTGGGAGATGTATGGGAACTTTGCATGAAAATATGCATGTTTGTATTGTAAATTCACACATTTTACTATACTTTTATTGTTTAAGCATGCTCATATATGACTGATATACTTCAATAAAAAATTTATTTTAAAAATTGCCTTTAAGTTCAGGATAAGAATAGGCCAAAAAATAGTATAAATTGATGGAAAAAATGATAAAATAAAAAGTAAAAAAAAATAATAAAACCTTTAAGTATTTAATAAAGGAAGGAGTTGGCAAAGAAGATGATCTGATTCTCAAGTACCTCCCAAGAAATTATTCTTGCCTACCTCTATCACCATCAGATTATCTCTTAGATTTTAAGAAATTACATACCATATTACTAACTGAGATGTATTTATTTATTTTCAAATTATTATTTAGGAAATTTGTTTTAATTTACCATCTTATACATATCTATATATGGAATAATTGGCTGGATATTTTGGCTTGAAATAAAATACATTGATTTATCCAATAAAAATTAAATTAATGAGAAACTAGCTATTTACTACTCTTCAATTATTAGTAGGATTTTTAGGAGAAATTTTGAAGCCTTAAATAAAGTGAGTTGCAGTTACTAACTTACATTAGCTTGAAAGAATAGCCACGGAGCTCAAGAAGAAAGTGTGTTCTCCAAGGGGAAGCCAGAGACCAGCCAGAGATCAGTGGCCATCTTCCTTCAACATGTGGCAATTGACTTTGGTGAGAAAACACTTCTTAGGGTACCTTGAATTGGACTTTCTAAGACCTTGGAACTGTAAGTTTTACCCCAAATAAACCCCCTTTATAAAAGGAAATAAATTTCTGGTAGTTTGCATCAGCACCCTTTTGGCAGACTAATACATAAAGGAAGAGTTGGACTTTCTATGGCCTTGGAACTGTAAGTTTTTACCACAAATAAACCCCCTTTATAAAAGGAAATAGATTTCTGGTGGTTTGCATCATTACCCCTTTGGAAGATTAATACATAAAGGA
The DNA here is from genome assembly GCA_026826555.1 of Tolypeutes matacus. Classification (NCBI taxonomy): domain Eukaryota; kingdom Metazoa; phylum Chordata; class Mammalia; order Cingulata; family Chlamyphoridae; genus Tolypeutes; species Tolypeutes matacus. Next base: position 14,097 of record JAKSZT010020614.1, on the reverse strand, counting down.
AGGAATACTTTAGGGGCATCATAAAAACATGAGGGTGATTCATTGAGCATGAAACTGGAAAAGTTATGATGACCTATTATTAATCTATTACTGTACTCTATAGTCAGAATAACAATGACATTTAAACATAGGGGAATAAAAGAATCAAAGCTATTAAATTTCATAAAAGAGAGAAAGATAAATGGAACCAAAATGTATTCCAAAATGTAATAATATCAGTGAATAAAATGACAATAGAGCAAGGAAATAAATAATTTAATATCATATAATAATATAAAAGAAAATGTTAAAAAAGCTAAAGCTTCAAGAATATCATATTTATCAGAAAGTAGATGGATAAACATATGGAGGATATAAAAGCAGGAACCATAGAAGTCAGAAATAAACTGGATCTAAAACAAACAGAAATATAGTAAAATATGAGCATTGTTAACCACCATAGAAAACATAATTAAGGAAAGAAAATATGAAAAAAGACAGCTATGAAAAAAAGCAATTGAAATGAAAAAGAAATTTTAAAAATTAAGAGTAGTTGACAGAACTACAATGCTTAACTTCAGTTTTCAACATGTTAAAAACTCAAATCACACAGCTATAAATGAATATGTGCCAAAAATGTATTTACTATTTCATTAATAGGAGAATCAGTAAGATGATGAGTGATTCAAAGGATTTTCAAGTACCTTATTTTAAAATGGACAACAAAATAAAATTTTCTTTTCTTTTAAATTTTTATTGCATATAATATGCATGTAGAAAAGTACATATATCATATGTGTAAGTGAATTTTCAAGAACTGAAAATATTATTTTAAATAGGAACAAGACATGGAAGCAGAATATTGTCATCACTTCTTTCCACAGCCTTTTAGTCAGGACTGGAAATGTATTTGCCTAGTAAGGATCTATGGAAAATCCTTTTCTCTAATGGCTTCTGAGAATTTTGTATGAGCTGATAAATTGTCAGGCTGGATGCAAGAAGAGATGAGACAAAGTGGAGAAACAATGACTTCAAGAGCAGAACCATGGGAAGGTATCCACTGAAGACATCTCCTCAGGCCAAGACTTTGGGTACAGCAGGATTTCTGATTCAGGACTGGATGGGGCAAACCCCTGTCCAGATGTTCAGGGAGACTTGAACAGCCACCCCAATGCAAGATGGAGTGTTCTCCACACAATGCCTGCCTACCACTTCAATGCCTACAGATGGTGTAATCTAGGCCCTATTGTTTGCAGAACAAGATGACTTTCCAGGTACATTAAAAGGGGGGCCACCACTCCAGTAATCCCAGAGGACTATGCATAGCTCCACAGATGACTCTCAGACAAAGATATCTAATGGAGTTTGCAGGCTGGGTTTCAAACTTGCTTGGGAAACCTGATGCCTTTTCCTTCCAGTTTCTCACCTCTGAAAAGGGAATGTCTATAAATAGATATGGCATTCTGTAGATACACAGACTGTATCTTTTGCAGAAGTATTGTGCAAAGAGAAGTAAAATCAATATCCAGAATATGAGTCTTTTCCAGGAAGAACAAAATGCTGTCCCTTCCATGATGAAAGTTATGCAATGTAATCCACATTCCACTAGGTGGCAGTATGATCACCTTGGAGAATGGTGACTTAGAGGGGACTGTGTTTTAATGTCTGCAGCTGTCAGATTGGACTCTCAGCAGTGGCCATATGCACTTCAGCCTTGGTTAGTAGAAGTCCATGTTGCTGAACCCATGCATAAACTCCATCCCTGCCACCATGGACACTTTGTTGCAGAGCCCTTTGGAAAATGTCAGAAAGCTGGGAAAAAAGGCTGACTGGTATTTACAGAACAAGTCATCTTATTCTCTTGATTATGAAATCCTCCTCTTCTAAAGACACTGTATCATGGGCATTCATATGGAGGCAAATATTTTCATGATTTTCATCGGTTCAGAAAGTTTTGTCCACATACCTTTCCCACAGAATAACTAGTCACTAATTTTCCAATCATATTTCTTCCAAACCCTGACCATCCAACTAAACTACTGGCCACAGCCCATGGATTTGTATAGAAATGCACCTGTGGCCATTTCTTCTTCCAAGCAAAATAAACTACCATTACTAGTGTCAGAGTTATGCACACTGGGAAGATAAAACGTGACTTTTTAATGTTCTATTATGTAGACTATTACAGTTATCTGTCTACTGCCCCAACTCTCCCTTTAATACTTCTTTTCCATATGTTTTTTCTCTCTGTGAGATTCTCAATGATCTTAAACAATCTCTCTGGCCATTCAGAAGTATAATACTTTAAAATTTAAATAATAAGCATAGTAATTTTTATTAAACAATTATAAATTATGTCTCAGATTGTGCATTCAGATTATTCTTATATACAAAATTACTAAATATTTGAGGAATTAAATAACTTACATTAATATAAGAATAAACTGGATTTCATGGCATTTAATTTGTTGACCTAATGCCATGTAGTAAAAACATATCAGAGCTATGACTATGTACTAGAAAATTATCATTAGATTATTTTTCCTAGCCTATGCCATATGACTCTTCAACTGAAGAATCACTTTTTTTTTTATTTGCTTACAAAAATGTTAT
>JAKSZT010020400.1:0-13522 GCA_026826555.1 Tolypeutes matacus | reverse complement strand
TCAGGTCTTCTATGATTTCCACTGCTTTTCAGAACACCGTTAGGTTTCAATTTCTCCATTCTGTTGTAAATATAATCGGTCTTTGGAGAATAAATTAGCAAATTTCAGTTTTACAGTCTGCTTCCTGCCACCCAACCCTCCAGGCAAAATCTGTGTGCTCTGGCTCTGGGCATGGGAATAATGGCACACCTCTCTGAGTTACACACCTAGTTTTGGTGTTACGATTTGGTGGAGAAAGCACAGTATGTTGAGTTCTTCTTTGGACCATTCTGGGGACTAGTGCAATGGTGGTCAGCACCCCATTTTACTCAATGATGGCCACACTCAAAGTACAGCCACTGCTTCATGAGTTCCCATTTCTCACGGACTTAGGATATCCCTCTTGATCCCTGTGCCCTGGGTTAATGCCCTCATTTGAGTCTTGTGTGGACCCCAGAAAAGTATGTTCTTTCTAACCCATTGCTCTCTGTGTAAATCTTTTGTATGTAGGACATTTTGCTTAGATTCATATAAGGGACCTTTCGATTAAGTCACTTTTTGTTAGATTGCTTTAGTTTAGCTTAGAGCCTCTGATTAGAATTCAGGTACCCAGATGGACCCCAATCATTGTTCTGAAGTCCTACATACATGGAACACAGAGAGAAAGAGTGCTGCCATATTTACTCTGCAATGTGGGAGAAGGCTCCTAGATCTCATACAGTGGTGTAGAGACACAGAAACCCTGAGAAGCTGAGGGAGAGGCCAGGAGCTGGAGTCATGGAGCAGCTTGAAGCTGAAGTCATCCAGGCCAGAGGAGAAGGAAAAGATGCAAGCAATTGTGTCTGATGGCCCAGGGCTGAGCTCAGGGAGAAAATGATTGTGGAGGAGAAGGCAGAGAGAGACAGGCAGGCCCAACATTTGTTCTTGGCAGGATACCAGCAGCAGCTGACCCTTATTAAGGCAGCAATTTTTTATTGTTGGTAAAAATCGCATTTTCACAATACAAGCCAATATTTGAAAAATGATATATAGATATATATGCATATATGTGCATTTGCTTACATAAATATTATTTTTTTCATATATATTTTAAAAGGTGTTTAGATTACATAATATTACACAAAAATTACAGGGTTTCCCATGATCTCCACCTCCAATACCTCATAACATGTTACATAAACATCTTTCATTAATGTGGTACATCACCTGCAATGGATATATACACCCTGGGAATTTGCCACTAAGCATAGATCACATTTCAAATTGTAGACCACACTCTCTCCCACACAGTTCTGCCTGGTATACACTGATGTAAAATGGTCTATCTCCATCACCACAACGTCATACAGAACAATCTCCAAATCCTGTAAAATCCCCTGTATTAGAACTGCCCTTACCCTCCCTGCCCCAAAAGCATCTAGTGGCCACTGGCTTCACTTCACTGTTATAAGTTCTTCCATTTCTTGATCCCAATATGCTTACAACAGAATACCATTAAGTCCACTCTAGTCCATAACTCTTCCCCCAATACTGAGGGAACAGGAATGGTGATGTCCACTCCATCTCCAAGTGAGAGTGAGCTTATATCCCATGGATATGGTGGATGGGATTATCCTGCCTTCAGCTGCAGGCTCTCTCCAATCCCTGGGATGGCCATTGTCCATCATCATTGTCTCCTCACCAGGTGAATTGGGTGAGTCCATTGAGCTGTAGATTAGGGTTTGCAGCTCCACTGTGCTTCCAGGCATGGCTGGTACAAAGGCAGGCCAGAGGCTCCAGTGTCTGTAAGTACACCTACAATCCCCAGCCTCACATACAGGTTTAAATAGATGGGATTGATGGACGGGTGCTGTTAGGACTTATTTTAGTCCAACTCTGTCACTCTCAGAAGCACAGATTCCAAAGTAGGGCCCACTGATAAAGCATCAATCTCTGGGTCAATCCCCCCTTATATAGGACCTGAGTGTCCCCACAGCCTCAGGAGTCCCTCTGTGTGGGGCGAGATCAACTTTTATGTTCTATGAGATCCTACTGAGATGTGTGTAAGTGTTACCTGTGGGATGACCTCCCCGTTCTCTATTAAGTCTCTTAGCCACATGAATTCATGTCTTTACATTTTTCCCTTTTTCTTCAAGGTTTTTACCAGTCATGTTTCCAGTTGGCACTTAGTATTAGTCCCTCATTGTCAAGGAGGCTCATTCCCGGGAGTCATGTCCCACGTTTGGGGGAAGGTAATGCACTCATCTGCTGAGTTTGGCTTAGAGAGAGGCCACATTTGAGCAACAAGTAGGCTCTCAGGTGGCAACTCTTTCAATTCTTTGGCACCCTATAACAGTAGGCCAAGTTTCAATTACAAGAGCATAGACTCATAAGGCTAGTCATAAATAACAAGAACCCAACAGTGGCCCATCCTCTTTTTTCAGGCAGGAATGACCAGGTGGGCAGAGGTAGATAAAAGCATGGAATGAGGGGTCTGGTGCAGCAAAGCATTCAGGGCACAGAGAGGGTACTCCATTTTCCTGTTCCTTTTGCCATTCCCTCCATCCCTTGGCCTCCAGCATTGACCCTCTGAGGAGGCTGCTCTTACTGTACCCCTCCTGAGAATCATGCAAAGACTCAGGTCTCCTGCTTCCAGTTCTCCATTCACCTTCTCCAACCTTGGGGCAGCTAAAGAAAGAGCAATGCCAAGATGAAACTTGTTGGTGTCAGGAAGGAAATGTCAAAATTCACATTACAGCATTGGCCACAGCAATAACAGCACCAGAATGAGCAATATTAGTCCAGTGACCCTAATAAATAGTATGGGAATCCCAGAAAGTACTGGGAACTAGGGCTGACAAAGATAGAACTGAGCCTGTGAAAGACTGCAATGTTTGCAGAAAACCTCAGAGGGTGCAGATGCCAGATATTTCTCAGACAAATTAAATATTAAATTTTCAACACATTTTTAACAATGTTGAAAATGATGCAGACCTCTTCAATCCCAGAAGAGAACGGAGTTGTTGGATGGGAAGAAGCTGATGAACAACTGAAGAAGGTGGAATGTAACATGTGTTCATTGAAGTTCATTCCCAGAGAGGGAATGTCTTGTTTGGGAACAAAACTCTCAGAGTCCCAATGGAAACCATCATCATAGGTTCTGGATCCGCAAAAGATGACTGGCAAACAGCACTGCTCAGCACTGACAGCCTCAATTAGTGATGTGAGTCACTCTAGCAAGTCTTCACTGGGCAATAAGCAGCAGGACATCTGTCTTCTCCTATGGTGCTAACAGCCCTCTAAATGGATAAGTGTAGAGAGCAGAGTGGCCTTCACATGATCACATCCATGTTCTTTGTGCTCCATGTTCACTCTTGCTGTGGGAGGCCTCCACCCACCCAGGCAACTTGGGAGAGTGCCGAGGAGAGTGAGCACTTTTCCTTTATGGGGGACTGTATTTGCAAACTGTGAGGGAAAGTTTCTCCCACCTCAGTAATGTTGCAGATACAAATTGATATATTCAAACCAACCACTTTGTATGATTTCATTGTGTACTATTTTCATAATTTCTTTTAAATTATAACCAAATTATCTGTGTAAAGATTATAAAAATAATTTATGTCTGTTATGGCAAACAGTTAAATTCCTTCTCTAACGAAACCCCCATTCCTCCTTCCTCAGAATTATCTGCATTGGCAGATTATTTTGGGTACACATTTCTATTTGCAAATACACACATTCTCTAGTTTCATCCATCCCACAACCTATCATGTATGAGAAAAATATTGGAGTACAACCTAAGAATATAAATAAAGTTTCTAACTACTTAAAACACTTGAGATTAGAAGTATATCATCTAATTATGAAAGGATCATTTCTGATTTAAAATAATGAGGAAAACTGGAGTTAAGTAGAAAGAAGACCACTGTAGTTCACTGGCAGTTAAACTTGAATCCACATCAGAATCAGGTGGAGAAACTGAAAAAATATAAATGGTTGCGATACATTATAAGAAAATGCTACATGAAAGAGGCAAGACGGGGTCATTTTAGGAGGGTACTCACTGACAAGCTCTCTGGGGACAGCCAATTGTTGACGGGGTCTTGCCCATGGTTCTGTGCTCTGGGTGCACGGAGAGAGAAGCTTGGGTCTTCTATCAGTGGGCAGAGTGATGGCGTATAGTGAACGGTAGAGATTCGTGAGTTTTGAGCCCGCCTGTAATGGTTAACAGAGACGGATGAGCCCCACCCACAGGAAAATGGCTGGTTTGATCTGTGAATCCCGCACCAGCAACTCCCGCTCCCGGTGTGAGGGAGCATATTCTGAGGGATGGAGGGCTCTGACAGAAGGTAGAGAGGGTTTTAACTTCTGTGGATTTGGCTACCTGGACCCCCTCAAGGATTTGGGGTGCAGATAAGCGAGCTTGAAACAGAGCCAGGCAGATGACAGAGGCAAATCTGCTGAGGAAATCTGATTTACCCAGCAGCCCGCTTACACTGAGGCTGGCCCTATACGGGGCAGATTCGGCCAATTTTATGGCTCTGCACTGACAAGCATGAGAGCTTCAGCTCCCCTGAGGGTACCAGAAAGGGGTAAGGGCTTTATTAGTTTCCACGAGCCTATTTATGGTCCCCTCATTGAAGGTGGTGGTCTAGCAGAGGATTTCTTTTGGGTCCCTTATATCACCAAAAAAAGGAAGAAGACTGTAACTTTAAAAAATGAATTCATGTTATTAATTTAGTTTAATACCAAAAATCTGTCTCAAAACCTGCAGATAGAACCCAGAAGGGAAATTGATAAACACAAGCAGGCTGAGAGGATCCACAAAGACCCTAAAAGGAACATTTCCTCCTTACTTTTGTTTGAGTGCTTGCTGGTATGGTTGTTTGGTTTTTCTCTGTTTATTTGCTGTCTCTTGCTTTTCTTTCCTCTTTCCTCCCTCCTTTCTGTTTCCCTTCATTTTTTAAAAATTAGGTGTTGCTAGCTAACCTCTTCTTTGCTGTTCTTCTTCTTCAGTGATTTCCCATTCTCTGTCTATATTGATATTGTATCCCAAGCTATCTCTTATCCTTCCTTCATTTCTCTGCCTTCTGCTTTCTGTTGTGGTTCTTAGACACCACGCTTTTTCTTTACTGCACAACATATGAGTGACAAGTTCTAGTCTATCTATTTTGTTTACTTATTATTTCATTAATATTAGCTTTTTCCTTTTAGCCCTTTTTTACTCTTTCTCTCCCTCCTCATCCTTATAGCCTTCTAAATCATTATATATATATATTCCTCTGTTTGGTTTCCCAGACCATTGTAGGTATTCCACTTTTTCCCCTATTACTCTACACTGCTTATACAAGTTAAATATTCATTGTACTAAGTCCTATTTGGCCCCTCTTCTAAGTTTTATCAATATTACTATTAACCATCTTCCTTTCTCACATCTTTTGATTCCTCTGGCACTAATTTTTGCCTTCAAGGTAACATAGAAAGAAGCAAGGAAACAAATAAAATAAGAAGAAAAAATGTCAAAGAGAAAACTTAACACACACACAGAACCACCAACTAAATAAAGCTTGAGAGGAGAGAGAGAAGATAATCAACTGAATAAACGCAGCAATATAAAATGATGCCTAGAGGGCAACAAAAAATTATAAACCACACTGAAAAACAGGAAGACATGGACCATTCCAATGAACAAACTAAAACCCAGGAATATATGCAGAACATCGAACAACCAATCAAAGATTGCCAAATATCATGAACCAACTTAATGAAGGGAAGGAAGAGATCAAGGATATAAAGAAGACACTGGGAAAACATACTGAAGAACTTGGAAGCCCACGCAAAAAGATAACAAATATGATAGTGTCCAAAGGCACAATCCAGGAAATCTAAAGGATGCTGGATTCATATAACAGCCGATTTGAAAAAGCAGAAGAAAGAATTAATGATATGGAAAAAAATACAGCTGAAATCACACAGATAGTAGATCAGAGAGAAATATAAATAGAAGAAAATCAAGCAGTGGCTCTGGAATTTAACTGACAACAACAACAACAACAACAAAAAAAAAAACGCAAACATATGCATTATGGGAATCCCAGAAGGAGAAGAGAAGGAAAGGGAACAGAAGGAGTGCTGAAGGAAATAATAGCTGACAACTTCACAACCCAATTGAGAGAGATGGATGTGCAGATCTAGGAAGCAAAATGCACCCCAAACAGTATAAATCCCAACAGACTAACTCTAAGACATATACTTGTCAAAATGTCCAATGCTCAAGACAAAGAGAAAATATTCAAGGCAGCAAGAGAAAAGAGAGCCGTCACATACAAGGGAAGCACAATAAGATTAACTGCTGATTTCTCATCTGAAACCATGGAGGAAAGAAGACAGTGGTATGACATAGTCAAAGTACTAAAAGGAAAAACCGTCCAGCCACGAATTCTCTATCCAGCAAAACGGGCATTCAAAAATGACGGAGAGTTCAAAATATTCACAGATAAACAGAAATTAAGAGAGTGTGTCAAAAGGAAAGTGGCACTTCAAGAAATACTAAAGGAAGTTCTACAAGTTGAAAGTTAAAATCAAGAGTTAGGAGAGTTTAAAAACAGCTAAAATGACAAAAACAGAAACAAAACGACATAGGACATACATTACTCCAAAGAAAATATGGCTGAAGTAAGAAATTCGTTGTGAGTAATAACACTGAATGCTAATGGATTAAATTCACCACTCAAGAGACACAGATTGGCAGAATCGATAAAGAAATAGGATCCATCTATATGATGTTTATAAGAAACCCCCCTTTGACCCAGGGATTCAAGGAAGCTGAAAGTAAATGGCTGGAAAACACTTTTACAAGCTAACAATAGCCAAAAAAGGGAAGGAATAACTATTCTGAAATCACACAAAATAGACTTTAAATGCAAAACTATTGTAAGATACAAACATGGACACAATATATTAGGAAAAGGGATAATATCTCAAGAGAGAACAATCATAAACATTTATGCAACTAATAAGGTGCTTCAAAATTCATGAGGCAAGCTCTGGAAAAGCTAAGTGGAGAAATAAATGCCTCTACAATTATAGCAGGGGACTATAATACACCATTATCATCATTACACAGTACATCTAGACAGAGAATCAACAATGAAACAAAGACTCTCAACAATTCATTAGATGAGCTGTACTTAATAGATATATACAGAACAATACACCTAAATAAAACAGGATTTACAATCTTCTCAAGTAAACAAGGATCATACTCCATCATAGAGCACATGCTAGGCCACAGAAAAACTATCAATGAAATCAGAAAGATTGAGATTATACAAAGTAATTTCTCTGATCACAAAGGAATGAAATTGGAAATCACTAAGGCCAGAGGAATAGGTTAGGCACAAGAATATGGAAGTTAAAAAACACTCTTAGACAAGCAGTGGGTCAAGTAGGAAATCTCAAAAGAAATCACTAACTTCTTTGAAACTAATGAAAATTACAACACAGCATATGAAAACCTATGTGATGAAGAAAAGCTGTCCTGAAAGAGAAGTTCATAGCCAGAAATACATATACTAAAAAAGAAGAAAGAACTAAAATTGAAGACCTAACTGTGCACTTGGAGGAATTTGAGAAACAACAACAAACTAAACCTAAAGGAAGTAGAAAGAAGGAAATAACAAAGATTAAAGCAGAACTAAATGAAACAGAGAATAAGAAAGAACTAGAAAAAATAAACAGAACCAAAAGCTGGCTCTTCCAGAATATTAATAAAATTGGCAAACCCTTAGCCAGACTTCCAAAGAAAAACAGAGAACAAATGCAAATACACACAATAAGGAAGGAATAAGGCGATGTCACTACTGACCCCACGGAAATAAAGAGTATCATAAGAGGATACTTTGAAAATTATATGCCAACAAGAATGATGATTTAAAGGAAATGGACAAGTTCTCAAAATGCACAAATAGCCTACATTGATGAAAGAAGAAATTGATGAACTCAACAGTCCAATTACCGGTAAAGAGATAGACTCAGTCATCAAAAAATTCCCAACTAAGAAGAGCCCAGGACCAGATGGCTTCCCAGCTGAAATCTACCAAACATTGCAGGTAGAGCTAACACCAATTCTAATTAAGCTTTTCAAAAAAATAGAAGTAGAATGAATATGGCCTAACTCATTCTACAATGCCAACCTTGCCATAATACCAAAAGCAAAGATACCACTAGAATGGAAAAATACAGACAATTTCTCTAATGAACATACATGCTAAAATCTGCAACAAATTACTTGCTAATCGTGTTCAACATCATATCAAAACGATTAGACATGAAGACCAAGGGTGTTTCATCCTGGGTATGCAAGGATGGATAAATATAAGAAAATCAATCAATTTAATACACTACATAAACAAACTGAAAGAAAAAATCACATGATCATCTCTATAGATGCAGAAAAAGCACTCGACGAAATACAGCACTCTTTCCTGATAAAAACACAGCAAAATATAGGAGTAGAAGGAAATTTTCTGAATATGATAAAGGGTATATATGAAAACCCAAAGCTAACATCATCTTCAATTGTTAATTCCTAAAAGCCTTCCCTCTCAGATCAGGAACAAGACTAGAATGCCCACTATCACCACTCAAATTTAACATTGTCTTAGAAGTACTTGCTTAAGCACTGAGGCAAAAAAGGGTATAAAAGGCATCCAGATTGGAAAAGAAGTACAAATTTCATTATTTGCAGATGACATGATCCTATACATAGAAAGCCCAGAGAAAGCTACAACAAAGTTTCTGGAACTTATAAAGTAGTTCAGTAATGTTGCAGGCAATAAGATCAATGCTCAAAAATCAGTAGAATTTCTGTACACCAATAATGAGCAATCAGAGGAGGAAATCAAGAAAAAAATGCCATTTACAATATTAACTAAAGAATCAAATACCTAGGAATAAATTTAACTAAAGATGTAAAGGACTTATATACAGAAAATTACACAACACTGTTAAAGGAAATCAAAGAAGACTTCAATAAATGGAAAAATATTCCCTGTTCATGGATAGGAAGACTAAACATCATCAAGATGTCTATCCTACCCAAACTACTCTACAGATTTAATGCAATCCCAATAAATATCAACACTATATTTTTTAAGGAACTGGAAAAACTAACCAAAAATATATTTGGAAAGGTAGGAGGAGCCAAATTGCCAAAGACTTATTGAAAAAGTAAAATGAAGTTAGAGGTATCACATTACCAGACTTTAAAATATATTACAAATCTACAGTGATCAAAACTGCATGGTATTGGCACAAGGATAGACCTACTGACCAATGGAATCAAATTGAGATTTCTGATCTAGTTCCTCACATATGCATTCATGCAATATTTGACAAGTCTACCAAGCCCACTCAGTTGGGAGACAATCGCCTCTTTAACAAATGGTGCTTGGAGAACTGGATGTCCATATCCAAAAGAAAAAGAGAAGAATTCCAACTCACAACTTATGCAAAAATCAACTCATGATAGGACAAAAATCTAAATATAAAAGCCAAAACAATAAAGACCTTGGAAGATAATGTAGGAAAGCATCTACAGGACCTTGTAATAGGAAATGGTTTCATGAACATCACAGCCAAAGCATGAACAGCAAGAGAAAAAATAGATAAATGGGATCTCCTCAAAATTAAAAACTTCTGCACCTCAAAGGATATTATTAAGAAAATAATAAGGCAGCCTATCCAATGTGAGAAAATATTTGGCAACCACATATCTGATAAGAGCCTAATATCTTGCATATATAAAGGAATCTTACACCTTGAAAATAAAAAGACAAACAATCCAGTTAAGAAATAGGCAAGTGACCGGAAAAGATACTTCTCCAAATAGTTTATTTCAACATGGAGGTAGATGGTGCTAGGAATGATCCAAAGACAGTTTGGGATCAGGGGACGTCACTCCAAGTGGGATGCAGGAAAGTTTATTTAGGCTGAAGCTGCTTTTTATACTACAAACTTGATAACAAAAGTAGGGCATCCTTCACTAGTTCCTCAGCTTGGTACGTTATAAGGCTACCTTTTTCTGTGTTCCCAGACAATCTTTCTTGGGAATTCAGACAATCACACCTTAGTAGTGTCATCAATCCACTCTGGCTCTGTCCACTGATGTCTGCAGTATGCAGTGTCCTTGGAGACATTTACTAATGTTTCTCTGCCAGTAAGCATGGTTTTAAAATGCTTAACCCTTTATGCTCTGGCTCTCAGGATCTTTTCCAACAATTCACCCTTTATTGTTTTTGTGCAGGGTGACTGTGCCTGTCTGAGGTTGCCCTTCTTTGAAGTTCTTATCCATCACTGGCCACCAGTCAAGCTCCATGGACAGGAGTCTTGAGAGTTTAGGGATTTAAGCAGCATCAAGTGATTGGTATGGCTGCTCTTTTCAGCCCTATTAATGTGGGACAGCAGGGCTTTGCAAATGCCTCCTAATACAGTTAAGAGTAGCAGAGCACCAATGATCACCACACTGAAGTTAGCAAGTATAGGGGTTGAGTTCCATCAATGTAAGGTGTTTATTTTATGCAATTGATGTGTCACTGATTGCCAAAATGCCTACCTGGAAGTGTAGTAAGTTTATTCAGAGACATGCTCAGAATCCTTTCTTGCAAATCTGCAATTTCCATAGAAAAATCTGTGTGATGACCAATTAAATGATGTTTAATTTTTTCTCATTCATAGTAGGAATCATTGTATGAGAGAAGAGTGATATAAAAAGCACTTTTATTCCAATCACACTTCAAAACTTGTTTAAAATTTAGATAATATATTTTATCTCCCATTTGTGTGATAACCACCTCTAAGTCATTAAGCCTATTATTAATTTGATCATCTATATATGCCTGAGTATGCCACAGCTCACTAGCATTATGGTGCCAAATTTTAACATATTGTTGTTTTTGGACATTCTCATGTAGGGCACTTCCTTCCACAGCAGCAGCTGTAATAATACCTATAAGCCCTAATACAATAGCTATAATTACTCCAATTAAACATTTGGTTCTCTTCAAATAATGATTTAGAAAGTGCCAAAGATTTGACTCTCAGGGGAAGAGTGCCAGAAGTGATTCATGTGAACTGGAAGCCGTATTCCATGATGCTGTCATCCTATTTAAACTGCAGTAGACATCTCCTGTAAAACAGATTCTGATACCAAGGGTAAAGGGAGCAATTGCAGCAGAAAAGCCATGTTTGATAAACACTCATTTTTCCTACTATAAAAACAATGGGATCCCGTACACATATTTTAAGAAATTAAGTGGATTTTCTTTTTAAACTGGTAATATTAGTTTCACTTTTTTGCCATTCAAAAAATGGGCTAGTTCCCAATAATAGTTTCCACAGATAATTTTTAGGTTTGTTAAGTTTAGTGTCCCATAGTTGTGGAATAAATTTTCCCGGATGAGTCCAATTTAGTGATGTATTTATACTTATGACATCCCCAAAATTCTAAAAATAATGATAGCTTTTATTAGTTTTTTGTTGAATTACTAATTTTTCAATTTATGGTTGTGTTTACATTAGGTTTAGGTATCCCTATAAGGGCCTGATTCTTTACAATACTATAGGAATTATTAAAGAGCACAACCTCAGATGAAACATGGTATGTATGCCATTTATCACTTTTTACTTTGATGTTGGGGCTGTATACATGGATCCAAGGATTCTAAGCAGTTAGGTCATTCAAGAACAGACAAGGTTAAATTTTTCAATAAATTTCCCTTCCTCATCAGGTTTTAGAGGAAGGCAAGAATCAGTGGGCCCAAGAAAATGCAAAGACTGATTAATATAAACAGGGTAGGATTTGTCCCCCCAAGCCAACAATTCTAAAAGAGGCGAATTAGTAACATAAGCCCAATATGTATAATTATGTGAAAGTGCACTACTTACTACTGTGGTTCTCAAGGTAAACATAACAAGGAATAACTGTATTAGAGTGACATCCTGCCTTTTAGAAGTTACCATCTTTTCTGCATTTTGGGTCACCTTCTTCAGTTTTTTTTATGTATAGGTTTCAGACGTCTGGAGGGGACCCAAAGCTGGTCTCTTTATCTGTAATGATAAGAGCAAAATCTCGACCCTATATCCTAACATAACTTCTGCCTTATCCCATTGATTATTATTTTTATGCTTTCAATAAACCAGTTGTCCAATATGTGTTTCCATATTATTGCCTGATTTTTGCCAGAAATGCTTTTCTGCTGATGTATGTGATTCTGACCTTTGGCTTAAAAATTTATTGTAAATAATGCCTGATATAATTGTTCTCACACCTCAACATTTCCCCCTGTTTTATTTTTGTAGCATTTATAAATAGAGATTTAACTGTTAATTTTTAATGATAAGTATACATACATTCACAGGCTTACTAAATCAGGGGATACACTGATATATTTGGCTAATTTTTGGCTAGAGTCCTGGTTAGATACAAGATAAATGTTAATATATACTTAGTTTTATAAGTTTATATTGACAATTAGGGTGAGAAACAAATAATACAGCTAATTAAAAGATTAAGTTAATATTGAACAAAGTTACAGAATGACAGATAAATATAGCAGCTCTCTCTATATATATAATTACCAATATTTAGCTTTCAGCTGGGAAGTGTTGAAGTAGCAATTGATACTAAAGTTTTGGTTGGCTGTGTTTAGGATTAATGAATTAGATACCATAGATGCCAACTTGTGAGTATTTTGCTAATTCCTGAGGAAGGGGCCAGCCTCCTCAGAAAGGAACACAACTCTCCCTGGGCAGTACATTTTAAGGTTTATGCATCAGTCCCTGGAAGAGTGGCCTGCTCCCCCAGAGAGGAATACAACATCTGTTGAAATGCACTTTATTTTTTTTAATTTTTTGCAAAACATCCTTGATGTGCTTACCATTTTAATTTCCAATATTTTTTGCAAAATGTGAAAAGTGTTAAGTAGCAAGGCATTGGTTTGTTGATTAACACGTTTTCTGCATGATGCTTTACTTTTAGACTTGAACAATACTTGCCAGACTTGTTTTTTAATATATTTAGTTTCAGGACTGTCTAAACTCAAAACAAGAGATTTATATATTTTTTTTTATAAAACACATTTATGTGTAATATACAAGATATTAAATTACTTAATTATGCAATGTATTGTATTAAATTTTTTATTAGTATTTTAGTTTATTATACATAATTCATTACTGTAGTAGATTATACAACAACACACATCCAATGAATAAACATATTTCTTAAGCATTTAAGATTCTTAATAGCATAATTAGAATGACCTCAGTTTTTTATTTTGTATAATTTCAGGCATAGGTAAAACCAAATTATTATCTCCTATTTGGGCTGTGGTGTAATACATTAACTTGTAATTTTAATACTTGCATTTGGTTTTGTTGTTACCATTATAATTAGAACTGGGTCTGTTGCTTACACTGTTGAATATAAACTTGACTTATTGTTGTCTATTTTGCAGGAAGGGGACTGTGGGCTGGATTGACTTGTTTAAGAAAATATTACAGA
>JAKSZT010020266.1:0-11419 GCA_026826555.1 Tolypeutes matacus | reverse complement strand
GTTGGCATATAATTTTTCAAAGTATCCTCTTATGATACTCTTTATTTCTGTGGGGTCAGTAGTGATATCACCTTGCTCATTCCTTATTTTATGTATTTGCATCTGTTCTCTCTTTTTCTTTGTTAGTCTGGCGATGGGTTTGTCAATTTTGTTTCTTTAAACACTTAAAATTTTTCACTCCTATCCCTTTTTTTTTTGGATTTTTTTCCAGTTATATGGTTGTTAGGAAGTAATTGGAGTTACCTGTATGTGAACTGTCTGGATATGTACAGCCAGTCTTACCAAACTGATTACGCAATGACAATTTAAAAGAAATTCCTGTCATCTATAATTTTTCATTAATGAATTTGTTTTGTTGAATTTCCAAAAACTAAATAAAAGAATCAAGAACCATCAAAAAAAAAAAAAGAAATTATGAAAATAGTACAAAATGAAATCATACAAAGTAGTTGATTTGAAGATATTGATTTCTATCTGCAACATTATTGTTGGGTAAATTCCCTTCATACTTTTCAAATACAGTCGCCCATAAAGGAAAAGTGCTCACTCCCCTCGGCTCCCTCCCCAGCTGCCTGGAGGGTGGAGGCCTCCCACAGCAAGAGTGCTTACTCTCCGGTGAAGACCCGCTAGAGTGACTCACATCACTAACTCACGTGGTGAGTGCTGAGCAGGGCTTACCCCTATCCTCCTTTGCACATCCTGAACCTATGGTGTTGGTTTTCATTGGGGCTCTGAAAGTTTGGTTCCCAAACAGGACATTCCATCTCTGGATTGGGGGAACTGCAGTGAACACGTGCTACATTCCAGCTTCTTCAGGTATACATCAGCTTCTTCCCATCCAAACCATCCGTTCTGCTCTGGGTTTGAACCTGTTGCCAATTTTTAAGGAAGTGCCTGTGACTGTGCAATTCAAGATGTCTTTCTCCTCTTGGAAAAGTGCACTTGCAGTTTGTTCTGAGATCTGCTCCTTCCACATCTTCTTCCACACTCATCTGTGTTCAATTTGATACCACTAATTTATGCATCAGAACTCGAGATTTCTCTTAGCTTATGTAAAGATGGGCTTTCCACTTATTTCAAATAATCCTGGTTGTTTCCACTGGTTCTTCAATTCATTATATTCTGGGTAGGCATTTAAAAAATTACCATTTTAAAAATAATGCTGCCCATTATTTTAGCATTTTCATTCTTTCTTTTTCTTTTTTTCTTGTGGGTAAAAATCAAATTTTAAACAATACATGCTAATATTTGTAAAATGTTATATATATATTTATGAACACATGTGTATTTGCTTATATAAATGGTATTTATATATATATATATATTTAAATGTGCGTAGATTACCTAAATATTACACAGAAATTACAGGGTTTCCCATTTTCCCCACCGCCCACACCTCCCACTTCACCCAACACAAACATCCTTTATCAGTGTGGTACATCACCCGCAATGGATATACACATCCTGGGGCCTTGTCACCAAACATAGACCACAGTTCACATTATAGACCACACTCGCTCCCACAAAGTTCTGCATGGTATATGCTGATGTAAACTGGCCTACATCTGTTGCTGCAACACCACTCAGGAAAATCCCCAAGTCCCACAAAAAGCCCCTGTATTTCAACTGCCCTTTCCTTCCCTGCCCCAAAAGTATCCAGCTGCCACCGGTCCACCTCACTGTTATAATTCCTTCCATTACTTGAATCACAATATGTCTACAACAGAATACCATTAAGTCCATTCTAGTCCATAGCTCTTCCCCCAAACCTGAGGCAACTCAGATGGTGATGTCCACTTCACCTCCAAATGAGAGAGGGCTTATATCCCATTGATACAGTGGATGGGATTATCATACCTGTAGCTACAGGCATCTCCATTCCTTGGGATGGCCGTTGCCCATCGTCATTACCCCACCAGGTGTCTTCGATGTGTCCTTTGAGCTGTAGGGTAGGAGTTGCAGCTCCACCGAGATTCCAGGCACAGCTAGCACATAGGTAGGCCAGAGGTTCCAGTCTCTGGAAGTACACTTAAGAACTCCAGCATCACTTGTAGGTTTAAATAGAAGGGACTGATGGACCATGTGCAGGGAAGGCTTATTTGAGTCCAACCCTGCCACTCTCAGGAGCACAGATACCAAATTAGAGCCCATTAATAAAGTATCAATCTCTGGGACTATCCCCACTTAGGTAGGACCTGGGTGTCTCCAGAGCCTTCAGGAGCCCCTCTGTGTGGGTGATATCCACTTTGGTGTTCTATGAGATCCTACAAAGTTGTGTGTAAGTGTTATCTCTGGGATGACCTCCCGACTCTCTGAAGTGTCAGCCACATGAACTCATTTTTCTTAAACTTTTCCCCATTTATTCAAGTTTTTTCCAATAATGTTGCCATTTGGCACTTGGTATTAATCCCTTGTTGCCAGGGATGCTCATCCACAGGAGTCATGTCCCACGTTGGGGAGAAGGTAATGCATTCATATGCAGAATTTGGCTTAGAGAGAGGCCACATTTGAGCAACAAAGATCCTCTCAGGTTGTAACCCTTAGGCACTCCATAACAGTAGTCTAAGTTTCAATTACAAGAGCAAAGACTTATAAGGTTAGTAATCAATAACAAGAACCCATCAGTGTGCCATCCTCTTTTGCCAGACACTGCTCCTGCACTCAGGGGATGTTGCTGCTTCCTTGGAGAATTGGCAGAGCTCTCCAGGCTGAGAATTCAGATTCCCTCATTTATTGAGTGAATATCTACCCACCATGACCATGCCCTATTCCTTGATCATTTGAACAATTTCATATATCTTTCATGTATATTCAGATGAAATTACTTCCATGAATCCCCCATCCCAGACACCCCTCACCAATGATCCTCTGTAGCCCCTATTGAAACCCTTCTGTGATCTAAACCTTCTTTGAACCTGAATCCCATATAATAACAATATACAATTAATAGGAAAAAGAAATAATAATAAGTTTAAATGCAAGCGATAATTACAAGGAAACTCAGAAGAAAAAAAACTAAAATAAAAATAAAATATAATTTGTGGATTTGGACGTTCAAAAAATGGGAAAAAAATAAAAAATTCCTTTTAAAAAAATTACTCCTTCCCTTTATCACTAAATAGGATGTCTAGTATTCCATGACACCTTCCCCATCCCAAAATTTTCATTTAATTTTCAAAGAAGTTTTAGGTCACAGCAAAGTCACACACACAATACTCAAGACTCCCTCATGCCCAACCTCCCTCCCCCTTCCCCACCCTTATTAAAATCTTTTAAAAATGGATGTTAGCATTGGTATAACTGATATACAGATAGTAAAATAAAGCAACTAATCCTTGTCAATGGTTTACAGTATAGTTTACAATGTAGAAAGTACAGTTTAATAATTTTTGATGATATTTACCATGTCCTGTGTCCATTAATGTAAAGTAATGGAAAACCTTTCCCATGACCACTAAATACCCCATTTGATCTTAATTGTTCCTTCCTCCCCATCCCACTGGTACATACGACACTCCCGTCTTGACTCATGGAATGACAAGATTCATAGCTATATGCCCTGGGTATTCCAACCTGCCTTTCCTAATCTACCCACCTGTGAACCCTGCACCACCAAACCCAGTAATATCACTACCCATCTATCCTATCCTTCAATATGAAACTATATGCTATCCCATTACCATAGATTATGTCCATATGGGTGATGATTCACAGCCTACTCTTTTCTTTCTCTCCCTTTTTAACCTATCTTTCAGACAATGGTTGTCACAGACTGTTCACATTCCTCAGTTCAAATCAGTGAGGTCATATAAAGTTCATCCTTCAATTCCTGGCTTGCTTCACTCTACATAAGGTCTTCAAGATTCATCCATGTTATTCTGTGTGTTAGCACTTTATTCCTTCTTACACCTGAGTAATATTCCATTGTATGTATGTACCAAGTTTTGCTTATCCATTCATCTGTTGATGAGCACTGGGGCTGATTCCAAATTTTGGCAATGGTGGACAATGCCGCTATGAACATTCGTGTTCATATGTCTTTTCGTGTCTGCTTTCAGTTCTTCTGGATATATCGGCAGCAGTGGAATTGCTGGACGGTATGGAAGATCTATTGTTAGTTATGGGAGGAACCGCTAAACTGTCCTCCACAGTGGCTGGATCATTCCACAATCCCACCAGCAGTGAATGAGGGTTCCTATTCCTCCACATCCTCTCCAACACTTAAAGTCTGCTGATTTTTTAATAATTGCCATTCTCATGGGTGTAAGATGGTATCTCATTGTAGTTTTGATTTGCATTTCCCTGATAGCAAGTGATGTCGAGCATTTTTTTCATGTGCTTTTTAGCCCATTGTAATTCTTCAATGGATGTTGGAAAAGATGCTGAGAGCCAGAGCATAAAGGGTTAAGCATTTAAAAAGCATGTTTGCTGGCAGAGTACATTAGTAAATGTCTCCAAGGACACTATATACTGCAGACATCAGTTGGAGGAGGTAGAGTGGAATGAACAAACCACTAAGATGCTATTGCCTGAATTCCCAAGAAAGATTGTCTGGGAACACAGAAATATGCAGCGATCTCACATACCAAACTGAGGAACTAATGAGGATGCCTTACTTTTGTTATCAGCTTTGTAATAAAGAAAGCAGCTTCAGCCTAAATAAACTTGCCTGGATTCCACATGGAGTGAGGTTCGCTGATCCCAAACTTTCTTTGGATCATTCCCTGCACCATCTACCTCTACGATGAATTGCAACAGAAGGCACCCAACGTGGGGCACGACTGCTCTTTTCCCTGGATCAGTGCTGTGGAAACAAGGACTGCTGGGTCAGACGGTGCCGGCATTCTGTTGGTGAGTTGAATAATCTTGATCATCAGGGTAATGGGTAATCAGTTGACTTGGTTAGAGGAATATTCCGAAGTTTTGAAGACCCGCTTAAAGAATACAGGGGTATCTGTGATTACCCTAGAGTTACTAAACTCTTTTCTCTTATACAGGAACATTGTTATGTATGGTCTTTGTATAATCTTATTTCTGTTGCTATTGAACCATTACAATCAGATGAAAATGAAGATATTAAAATGGCTACTGCTATTGCTAACACTCTAGCAGAACAAGCTAATGAGGATTTTAATGAAAAAATATATGAAAAATTAATGAACAGGCAAAAACAGATTAACTCATGTCTAATAAAAAGAAAAAAGAAGGAAAAGGGAGTTTATGAAATTTTTCAAGTGGTCATTAAGCCGTCTGCTCCAAAAGATGATTTATTGTCTTTTGAAGCAGTGTATGCTCCTCCTAAGGTATCTACTGATCCATTTTTTACATTTGATGACCCTTCAAAAGTTTCTGTTTTTGTGCCAGCACCATACTCTTAAATTATGAAAAGTATAACACAGGGAAGTAGAGAAAGAAATTCAGAGGTTATGCCATTTTTTTTTTTTACTTTTCCAGAATCAGTAACACAAATTCCAGTAGATGCTAACAATCCTCAAGGGGCTGTACAATATGAGCATGCTTCTATTCCTTTTAAAACTATCAAAGAATTAAAACAAGCATGCACTCAATATGGTGTAAATTCTCCTTATACTCAAGAATTGGTGCAAGGAATGGCACAAGCAAACAGATTTATACCCTGGGACTGGGATTTGTTAGCTTAAGCCATTCTTAATTCAGCAGAATTTTTACAATTTAAAACTTGGTGGACTGATGAAGCTAATATTGTTGTACGTTGAAATCAACAGCAAAATCCACCAGTGCCTATTACTGCTGAACAAATATTAGTAACATATCAATGGGCTGGGATTCCTCGCCAAGTTCAATATTGCCACTGCTACAAGCGTGATTGTGCTGCCTAGCTGCCTGGAAAAGAATCTCCACCCCTGGACAGGCTGAACAATCATTTTCAAAAAATTTTCAAGGAAATACTGAACCCTATGCTGAATTTGTAGCAAGGCTGTCAGATGTAGTCAACAAGACAGTAACTCAATCTGATCTTAAAGAAATGCTTATTCAAATGTTGGCTTTGATAATGCTAACAGTGAATGTAAAAAGGCTTTTTGTACAATAAAGGCAAATGGAAGAACTTTACAGGATTATATAAAAATATACCAAAACATTGGGCCTAATACCTATAACATGAACCTTCTTGCAGCTGCTCTAACGGGACATAGTCCTAGGATTAATATAAATTTCTTTAAATGTGGGAATCCAGGTGGTATGAAAAAAGATTGCCAAGCCAAAATAGTGTAAGAGCTCCATTTAGCATCAATAAAATATCACTACCAAGTTGTGTGTGTCCAAAAAGCCAAAAAGTGTTACACTGGGCAAAGGAATGCCATTATAAATATCATAAAAATTGTAGTCTCAATAATAAGTCAGGAAACTTACAAGTGAGCCTTCCTCAAGTCCCTCAGACAAACAATATGAGCACATTTCCCAGCCTTGCTCAAATTTACCTAGTCAGCAACAGATTAGTTCACTCCAGCCAGTAACAGAATTTAAGGCAGTTACCAAAGCAGTACAGCTGTCGATCCTTCCTCAGCTGAAATTAAATTTATTACTCCTTCACTGAGTATACCCAAAATTAAGAACAGAAATTAAAAGGCCTACCGTAGTAATCTGAACTTTGAGCCTAAATTCACTACTAAAGAGTAGTAGTCCAAAATATACATGTTAAATATCTGTATAAACTGCTAAATTAGAACATAACTGTATTTATGCTGTTTAAGTTGTCCTGGCTGGTTTCTGATTATGAAGAAAAGTGTTTCAAAGAACAGGCTTATATATTACAAGTAACACAGATTCCAGAAAAATTCTTAAAAACAGTAAAATCAAAGATGTGAAATGATGGAGGGCTTAAAGACAGCCATACCAAAGGAGTGAAAAATATGGGTCAAATTAGTAAGGTTTATGTTTCTGTTAGTGTGTCATAATTCTTTTTGTATTTGTCTGTTTCAGTGTCAGTGTATATTTTGAAACCTCTGGATGGTAATATTAAATTGATAAATGAATATTATTATAAGAGTTCTATTCAAATGGCAAAAAAATTAAATAAGTGCTTATATTAATAAACAAATATGGATATTAGTTTAAAATAA
Source organism: Tolypeutes matacus (assembly GCA_026826555.1). Lineage (NCBI taxonomy): Eukaryota > Metazoa > Chordata > Mammalia > Cingulata > Chlamyphoridae > Tolypeutes > Tolypeutes matacus. The sequence continues at coordinate 4,319 of JAKSZT010020266.1, read as the reverse complement.
TAAAAATTGTTATACTCAAATTTAATCATTATTCTAACAAGTTTGTTTAATGTTGATGGTAATTATATGTTTTTTTAATGCATATTTCTTTATTTCTTTATTTATTTTTATTATTTTTTAAGGTGCTTTTTTTTTATTGTGGTGGAGCCACTTGACACTTTTGGGGCAGGGAGGGGACACGCAGTTGAAATACAGGGTCTTCTATGGGATTTGGAAGTTGTCCTGAGTACATTTGTGGCAATGGATGTAGGTCATTTTAAATCATCACACACCACTCAGAACTGTGTGGGAGAGAGTGTGGTCTACGGTGTGAACTGTGGTCTATGGTTGGTGGCAAGGCCCCAGGATGTGTAAGTCCATAGAGGGTGGTGGGCCACACTTGTAGGTAATTATATGTTGTCATAAGTTTGCTTGGAAGTAGTTTCCAAAATCATTGTGGTAACTTAAGTATGGAAGATATATAGAAGGTGTTTTTATTATTAAAGAAAAGAAAGTAATTTTATCCTAAGATAAAATAACTAGTTATTAAAACAAAGTAAAATGTAGCACAAAACCTGCATAAATATAAAAGTGCTTGTAAAAAAGGAATTTTTGTGGTCAAAACTAAGTAAATTTAAGCAGTCTTTCTATAAAAATTTAAAAGTTTTAATGTCAAACAATGTAATAATATAAAGTTAAGGTTTTATTCTTTCTCAAAGTTTCTAAAGTCAGTAGTCTGTTTTAGTAAAAGTTTACAAAGTTTTTCTCCTCAATAATCAGTATGTAATAAAACCTGTTTTATGAAAATAGCTTCTTGTACTTTAACCTTATCATTTCCATGGAAAAACAGGTCGTATCACTTTTTAAAAGAACACAGTGTTTGAACCTGCATTCTCAAAGTCAAATCCTGAAAGATAGCTTTTATTTTAAGCTGTCAAAAATAACTTGGAGTTTTACCTAAAAAAAGTAAAATACTAAAAATAGTTAAGTTCATGTGATATCAGTTGAAGTATTTTAAAATGTTGTATAATTAAAAGAAATTTTCTAATTTTATAGTAATTAAAGTTTATGAATAAAAAGTTTTTATGAATACTTTAAAAGTGTATAAAATTCCTGAAAATATAATAATATTTCAATATAATAGTAAATAAAATATGATGTTATTAATCATAATTTTTAGTTATAACTACAAGAAGAAAGCAGCCATTAAAGCCTGTCATTGTAGTGCATAACAGTAAAATACAGTAAAATAAAATAACACCCCTGCAGCATGTAGTGGTCCCAAATATTGCTATTTGTTGCAAAAAATTATATCCAGTTATGTCACTCTCACTTTGTTTTAAAACCTGCTAAAGCTTTCTTTAACATTTTCTCAAACCAGTCAAGCCAGCCAACATTCCCCTTCCTGTTATGTAGCCAAAAATAAATCGTTTATATTCAACATTGTAAGGAAAAGCCCAAATTCTAATTATAATGTTAACAACAAAACCAATGCAAGTATTAAAATTACAAGTCAATGTATTACCCCACAGCCCAAATAGGAAATACTAATTTGTTTTTACGTATTCCTCAAACTATACAAAATAAAGAAATTGAGATCAATCTATTCATGCTACTAAGCATCTTAAATGCTTAAGAAATAAAAGTTTATTCATTGGATGTCTGTTGTTTTATAATCTACTACAGTTATGAACTCTGTATTATATACTTAAATACTAATCAAAACTTTAATACAATACATTGCATACTTAATTAATTTAATAACTTGTATACTACATTTAAATGTGTTCTATGAAATGTATATGTAAATATCTTATTTTGAGTTTTGACTGTCCTGAAACTAAATGTATTGAAAAACAAGTCTGGCAAGTATTGTTCAAGCCTAAAAGTAAAGCATCATACAGAAAACTTTGTTAATCAAAAAAACCAATGCCTTGCTAGTTAACACTTTCCACATTTCAGGAAAAATATTGGAAATTAAAATTGTAAGCACATCAAGGAAATTTTGTAACAAATTTAAAAAGATAAAGTGCATTTCAACAGGTGTTGTATTCCTACCTGGGGGAGCTGGCCACTCTCCCAGGGACTGATTCATAAACCTTAAAATGTACTGTCCAGAGAGTGTTGTGTTCCTTCCTGAGGAGACTGGCCCCTTCCTCGGGAATTAGCAAAATATTCACAAGTTGGCATCTATAGTATCAAATTCATTAATCCTAAACACAGTCAACCAAAACTCTAGAATCAGTTTCTACTTCAACAATTCAACACTTCCCAGCTAAAAGGTAAATATTGGTAAGTATATATGTAAGATTGCTCTATTTATCTGTCATTCGGTAACTTTGTTCAATATTGGCTTAATCCTTTAATTAGTTATGTTATTTTTTTCTCACCCTAATTGTCAATATAAACTTATTAAACTAAATATATATTAACATTTATCTTGTATCTATCCAGGACTCTAGCCAAAAATAGCCAAGTACATCAGTGTATCCCCTGATTTAGTAAGCCTGTGAATGTATGTATACTTATCATAAAAAATTAACAGTTAAACCTCTATTTGTAAATGCTACAAACACAAAACAGGGTGAAATGGTGAGGTGTGAAAACAATCCTATCAAGCATTATTTACAATAAAATTTTTAAGCCAAAGTTCAGAATCGTATACATCAGCAGCAGAGCATATCTTGCAAAAATCAGGCAAAAATACAGAAACAAATATTGGACAACAAGTTTATTGGAAGCATAAAGATAATAATCAATGGGAAAAGGCAGAAATTAAGTTAGGATATAGGGTCGAGGTTTTGCTCTTATAATTACAGATAAAGGAGATCAGCTTGGGTCTTGTCCAGACATCTGAAACCTAGACATAAAAAAGCTGAAGAAGCTGACACAAGAAGCAGAAAAGATGGTAACTTCTAAAAGTAAGAATATCACTCTAACACAGTTATTCTTTGCTATGCTTACCTTGACAACCTCAGCAGTGAGTAGTGCTCCTTCACATAATTATACATATGGGGCTTATATTATTAAGTCATCTCTTTAGAACTGTTGACTTGGGGGGACAAATCCTACCCTAATTAGACTTTTCATTTTCTTGGGCCCATTGATTCTCACCTTCCCCTAAAACATGAGGAGGAAGAGAAACTTATTGAAAATTTAACCTTGCTTTTTCTTGAATGACCTATCTGCATAGGATCCATCAATCCATGTATACAGCCCCAAAATCATACTACAAAGTGATAAATGGCATATATGCCATGATTCATGTGAGGTTGTGCTCTTTAATAATTCCTACAGAATTGTAATGAATCGGGCCCTTAAAGGGATTCCAAAACATAATGTAGCCGGGGGTCTGTGCTGTGCACACGTGAAGTGAGAAGCTTGGGACATCTATCTGCACGGAGCGGTGGCGTGGACGGAACGGTGGAGATTCGGAACATAGAAAGAAGCAAGGAAATAAAATAAGAAGAAAAACCGCCAAAGAGAAAACTTAACTCACACGCAGAAACAACAGCTAAATAAAATTCTAGAGCATAGAGAAAAGCTAATCAACTGAGCAAACCCAACAAGATAATATTATGACCAGAGGGCAACAGAAAAATACAAATGATTCTGAGAAACTGGAAAACATGGACCAGTCCAATGCACAAAATAAAAACCAGGAAGCAATGCAGTACATCAAACAACTAATCAAAGCTATCCAAACAAATATCATGGACCAACTTAAAGAACTGAAGGAAGAGATTAAGGATATAAAGAAGACACTGGGAGAACATACTGAAGAAATAGCTAACATGCCTAAAAAGGTAATGGATGTGATGGTGAACAAAGGAACAAGTCAAGAAATGAAAAACACACTGGACTCATATGGCAACAGATTTGAACAGGCAGAGGAAAGAATTAGTGATATGGAAGACAATACAGTTGAAATTAAAAAGATTGTAGAAAAGATAGACAAAAAGATAGAAAAAATCCAGCATGGTCTCAGGGCATTAACCGATAATAAAAAACGCACAAACATACGCATTATGGGCATCCCAGAAGGAGAAGAGAAGGGAAAGGGAACAGAAGGAGTGTTGAAGGAAGTTATGGCTGAAAACTTCCCAACTCTATTGAGAGAGATGGATGTGCAGATCCAGGAAGCACAGTGCATCCCAAATAGTATAAATCCCAACAGGCCAACTCCAAGACATATACTTGTCAAATTGTCCAACACTCAAGACAAAGAGAAAATACTCAAGGCAGCAAGAGAAAAGAGAACCATCACATACAAGGGAAGCACAATAAGATTAAGTGCTGATTTCTCAGCTGAAACCATGGAGGCAAGAAGACAGTGGTAT
>JAKSZT010020217.1:0-10663 GCA_026826555.1 Tolypeutes matacus | reverse complement strand
GACTATTTATGGCTTTGTAACTGTAAGATTTTACCCTAAATAAATTTCTAGCAATGTAAGAAATTATAACAATGAGGCGGAGCCAGTGGCCACTTGACACTTTTGGGGTAGGGAGGGGACGAGCAGTTGAAATACAGTGGCTTCTTTGGGAGTTGGAGGTTGTCCTGAGTACTGTTGTGGCAACGGATGTAGGCCATTTTAAATCAGCACACACCACTCATAACTGAGTGGGAGAGAGTGTCGTCTACAGTGTGAACTGCGGTCTATGGTTGGTGGCAAGGCTCCAGGATGTGTAAGTTCATTGAGGGTGGTGGGCCACACTGTGGGAGATGTTTGTGTGGGATGTGATGGGAGGTGTGGGAGGTGGGCAACATGGGAATCCCAGTGGGTTCCGTGTAATATTTTGGGTAATCTAAGCATCTCTTAAAAAATATATATATATATAAACAACATTTTTGTAAGCAAATACACATATATGCATATATATTTATATATCATTTTGCAAATGTTTGTATGTATTGTGAGAATTTTGATTTTTACCCATAATAAAAAAGTAAATAAAAAAATAAATAAATGAAACACATATCAGCCAAAGATAATGATGGCCAGTGACAAGGGGAATCAAAACTCAGGCAGTCTGGCTCCAAAGAAACTTGATGACACCTTTTTTTAAACACTGAACACTGAGTGAAATTTCTGTGAGGAACACAAGAATCTATGTGATCAGATGATCACCCCTATTTATCTGGGACTAAACTTCGTTCTAAACTTGAAAAATGAATATATGATATTAGGGGTATGGGGTTTTTTCTTTTGGAGTAATCAAAACATTCTAAAATTGACTGAGGTTATGACAGCACAACACTGTGATGAATATGAGAGCTACTGAGTGTACACTTTGAATGGATTGTACAAAGCATGGGACTGTATACCACAATGAATCCTGTGGTGGAAGATGAACTGTGGTTAAAAGAAGAAATATAAGAACATTCTCTCATGAACTATAACAAGTATATTGTACTAATACAGGGTGTCATTAACTTGATGGCTTGGGGGAACAACATGCCAAATGTAAGTTATTGGCTATAGTTAGTAGTAATGTTTTGATGATGTTCTTTCATAGTTTGTAAGAATTGTTTCGCAATGCAAGTTTTTGGTGGTGAGGTAATGTATGGGAACTCTGTATGATGATAAGCATGCTTGTTTTGTAAGTTCACAGCTTATATGATACACTTATGTTTATGGATATTCATGTATGAATGATAAACCTCAATTCAAAAAATGTTTTAAAAAATGTTACCTGGTGTCAAAATAATGGTCAAAAACAGAAAACCCCTACTGTATTTGGAGACTAAATAGGGAAAAGAGGAAGAAACATTTGTCTCCCTTATGGATAATATTTAAAAAGAGGTTTGTTGAGGATTGTTTACTCTAACCATGGGAATCCCACAGACTGAAGAGGGCAGGGTTTCTGAGGGGTGGGTTCTAAAGCATCACTGCTTTTAGGGGCCCACAAACTCCCTGTGCCTAATCAGCCCAATAAGGCCTCTGCAAACTCAACTCCTCTTTGCATTCTGACCTTGGGACACTGAGTTCCAGGCCTTCTCTGCTTCTAGCTGATGGTGTGATCCTGAATGTTTTACTGAAATGGAATGGACATCTGACTGGACAGGGGTAAGAGGAAGTAGGGTGGATGAGGGGAGGACACTGGGCCTGTGGGGACTCTGTGGAGTGAGTCATGCAGAGTGGGCATGTTGGTGGGCCAAAAGGACATCAGAGAGATCCCACTGTGATGCACTGAGAGCTCAGTCATGGATTGGCCAGGTCTGTAGGCAGAGACAGTGATAAAAAGCCAAGGCCCAGTACCTGATATGAGCACAGAAGTCTGTGAGCCAGAAGATGCTCCATAGGCTTGTTCCTTCTGCTGGTATCTCCTTCCTTGACCCCTCAGCAGATTGTTCTGGCCACAGCCTCACCTGGGTTTAAGTCACAAACTCAGGTCTCCTGGTCCCCAAACAAATCTACCTTCTCTACCCTTGGGAAACCAAGCTGAGACCTGATGGAATAGAGTTGGAAACATCAAAGTTATGTTTAAATTTAAAATTTTTCACATACTGCAACAAATGAATTAATTTTTTAACCATTTAAAGGAAAATTAGGAGCTATTCATCATGAGGGTGGGGTATATGTGCCATTCCCAGCCGTAGGGCTGGTAATTCACTGTTTTCATTTGGCCTCTTTGTCTCTGTGTCCCTCTCTCTACTGGATTATGAGCACTCTCCTGGTCTGCAGATCCACAAAGCAGCTCCCCCAAATAGCTTTTTGCCCCTCCTCCACTGTTTTTAAGAGAGAGTTAAGCCTTTCCTACCTCTACTATTATATATGGCCTAAGAGATATATATGAAAGCCCCACTGTTGCTCAAATGTGAACTCTCTAAGACAAACTCAGCATATAAATGCAATATCTTTCCCCTGGCATGGGGCATGACTCTGGGGTTAAGTCTCCCTGTCACTGAGGGGTCATTACCCAGTGCCAACTAGCAATGTATTTGGAAAAAGACCTTGACAAAAGAGGGAAATAATAAATACAAATGATTTTCCATGGCTAAGCAATCTCAGGTGAGTAAGGAGGTAATTCCATAAATTATGCCTATGTACATCTCAGCAGGATTTCATTGATGGCCAAAGTAAATAGTGCCTTAAACAGTGGGTCTCCTGAGAGCTCTAGAGACATCTAGACATTATAGGCAGGGCAGATAATCACAGGAATTCAGCACCCTGTCAGTGGATCTTACTTTGGAATATATGCTCCCCGATGTAACAGAGTTAGACTCATAATTTCACTATAAATGGCTCTTCTGTACCTTTTATTTGAATCTATATTTAGCACTATACCCAATAAATACATGTATCAGAGACTTAAATCTTTGGTCTGTTTATATGCCAGTTGAGCCCTGACTCTTAGCAGAGTTGCAACACTTACTCTCCACTGCATTGGACTTACCCAGGACAACTGACAAAAGGGTGATGGTGGACAAGGCCTATCAAAAAAAAAATAGAGTATCCACAACTGTGAGCAAGACAGTTTCATCCATCTGACCCATGGGATCTAAGTCCCTTCTCAATCAGAAACAAAGTGAACATCAGTGTATTAGTCAGCCAAAGGGGTGCTAACGTGAAATACCAAAAATGGGTTGGTCTTTATAAAGGCTATTTATTTGGGGTAGAAGTCCACAGATACCAGGCCATAAACCATTAAGTTTCTTCTCACCAAATTCATTGCCACGAATTGGAGCAAGACAGCTGCCGACGTTTACCAGGGTTCAGGCTTCTTGTGTTCCTCTCTTCCCTGGGCTGCTTTTCTCTTCGGGCTTAGCTCTTCTGGTTCCTCCACAAGGTCAGCTGTAGACTATCAGGCAAATGACTCACTTCTCTTCTCCTGGGGCCTACTTTCCAACATCAAAACTGCTTCTCAAAAACTGCTTCAACTCTGTTCTTTGCCTTGCCTTTTATATTCGATTCCCCACCCACCAAGGGGTGGGGCTCAGCTCCCTACTGAGGTGGCCCAGTCAATGCCTTAATTATAATTTAATCATGTCCAGATTAACAGATCAGTTTACAAGCATGATCCAATTATATTTTTGGAATTCATAATTACATCAAACTGCCCAAATGCAACAATCAGCATCCCCAAATCCTCAAGATTGAGGAATGAACAAACATGGGGAGGATGCAACTATGGACTAAATAGACATTATTATCCTAGATATGGAATAATTTTTAATCACTGATATAAAGGCAGCAACCACCAGCGATTTTGAAGGGTGGGAGAGGGAAGAATAGGTGCAACATGGGGTGTTTGGGGGACATTGGAATTGCCCTGCATGACATTGCAATGACAGATACAGGCCATTATACACTTTGTCAAGCCTATAAAATTATGAGGTGCAAAGTGTAAACTATAATGTAAACTATAGACCATGGTTAGTAGCAATGCTTCAGTATTTATTCATCAATTTTAACAAATGTACCACACTAACAAAACATGTTGTTATAGAGAAATGTGGTGGAGTGGGAGAGGGTGGGGTACATGGGAGACCTCTATATTTTTGATATACCATTTATGCAATCTAAAGTTTTTTAAAAAATAAAAAAATAATTATGAAACATTTTAACTCTCGAAATCATGGTTGTAGTAAAAAAAGAATATTAAAACTCTTGCTAAGATTTTGTTATTAATTTTATGGTTATTGTTGTTTATTGTCATTAACAATGACTCCTTTTATTGACAAAATCTCAGAAAATATTGGAACTCTGTCAGATTTGTGCTTTAGGGGAAAAATCTCAGAAACTGAAAATTATTATTATTGCAAAATATTTAATGTAAATGCATTTAGGTTCGTTTGAATGTAGAATGAACAGTCTCCATTTTCCACATGGGGATATATATATATATATATATAATAAACTCATACTTATGTATGAAAAAAAAATAAAGAGACATCAGTAATGTTTTCCCTAGTATTTCAGAATGCATTCAACTTGTGTGTAAGACTTTTACAATTTATTTATTTTAGCTAAAATCTACGTGCAAGAGAATTCACACATTTTAACTCTTTTAACAGATGCATACATCTATGTAAGCCAATCCCCTATCAAGTTACCAAATATTAATCCATTAATCTTCACTAGTTCCCTCATGTCCCCTCCCAGTAAATGTCCACCTTTAGACAGACAGTGACACTTTCTAATAGTTTGCAACAATGGATGAATTATGCCTTCTCTGGAACTTCATATTTACAGAATCATAACTTATATACTCTTTTGGGTAAGGTTTATTTACTCAGTATAAGGATTTTGTTTATTTCAGTAGTTCATTCTTATTTTTGACTGCTATTCAATTTTAAGACACAGCACAGATTGTCTATCCATTTGTCTTTTCATGAGAATTTAGATTTTAACTTTGAACCCATTATGAAAAATGTTCTGTGATAGCTCTTGTACACATCTTTACATCATATTGGTGGGGAATCTCATAGCATTTGGAGACAAATACTTTCCATTAGTTATGGGAAGTCTAAGTGCCAGAGTGGGAAATATTTCCATGCCCACACAATTCTCAGTAGAGGCATCTCTAAAATCAGTGATTTGTGCCACAGATATTCTCTTACCCCTGGGTATGGTTTAGCATAAACAAGAATGGACGGAATATCTTACCCCATATCCTCAAGTTCCCCATATTATTTTTCCAGCAGAAATTAGCTCCTAAATTCCCATGGGGTAGAGAAAGGGAACTCATTCTCCTATTTTGCCTTGAATATGGGTTTAGGCCATTTACAGGTATGAGAGGAAACAGATCAAATTGCTAACTTTCTGTGTGGACATTAATACAGCCTTTTCTCTCAGAAACTCATTTCCCCATGTGTTAATAAAATGGATTATCTCCATTTTTCTGAAGTTCATTATGGGTCTGAGAGCTCTTGGGCAGGCATTGTACCCAGAGAATCAGTGTTTTGATTAAAGTGAAGTTTGTACATCTACTCCCCTCTGTTATCTCCAGCCACAAATGTAGAATCTGGAAGTGAAAGAGTTCCAATTGCATTCCTTACTAAATATTATACATACACCCAGCATCTTCTCCACCTTATCACACATTCTATTTCCCACTAACCTACACTTTGTGGTCCAACTCCATAAGTCTACTCATTGTATTTAGTTTCTATCAGTGAGACCAGACAATATTTATCCTTTTGTGTCTGGCTTATTTCACACAACATAATATCCTCAAGGTTCTTCAATATTCTCATATGCTTCCTCAATTGACTTATTATTACACCTGAGTAACATTTGATCATATGCATATACCACATCTTTTTAATCCATTAATCAGTTGATGAACACTTAAGTTGTTTCCCTTTTGGTAGTTAATAACGCCGCTATGAACATCAGTGTGCAAATATCTGTTCATGCCCTTGTTTTCAGTTCTTTTGAATAGATTCCTAGTAATGGAATTGCTGGATCATTTGGAAGATTTTATTTACTTTCCAGAAGAATTGCCAGATCATCTTCTACAGTGGATGTACCATTTTACAGTATCAACAACAGTGAAGGAGCATTCCTGTTCTTCCACATCCTCTCCAGCATTTAAAGTTTTCTGTTCTTTAAATAATGGTCATTCTGTATGCTGTGAAATGATAGTTCATTGTACTTTTTCTTTATTTTTAAGGGAGCTTTAGATTATGTAAATGTTACATAAAAAAATATAGGGGATTCCCATATGTCCCACCCCCTCCTACTCCCACACTTTCCGCATTAGCAACATCTTTAATTAGTGAGGTATATTTATCACAATTGATGAACACATATTGAAGCATTGCTACTAAGCATGGTCTATAGTTTACATTATGGTTTACACTTTACATCACTCAATTTTATAGGTTTTGGCAAAATGTATAATGGTTTATATCCTTCATTGCAATATCATGCAAAACAATCTCAATACTCCAAAAATGCCCAATGCTACACCATCTTTCCCTCTCCCACCCCTAGAACCTCTGGTGACCACTGTCTTTATATCAATCTTACACATTCTTCAATTACTAGAGTAAAATAAGTCTACTTTAGTCCATAGATGCAATCCCCCTTATGTTTGTTCATTCCTCAATCTTGAGGATTTTAGGATGGCCATGACCACTCTGCTTTTATTTGAGAGGGTGCTTAGATACCATGGGGCAGATGAATGTAGTTGTCTTCCTTGCAGTTGCAAACATTCTTTGTTTTGGGTGATAAGCGTTGTCTATCATCATCCTTTTGTTAATTGTTCTGAGTTAGTCCAATGAACTAGAGAGTAGGTGTTGAAACTCTTCTGAAATTCAGGGCTCAACTGACATATGAACACCCAGAAGATTTAATTCTCTGAGACATACATTTAATGGGTATATTGCTAATTATAGGTTCAAATAAAAGGGGCAGAAGAACCATTTGTAGGAAATATATAAATGATTCTGATTCTAATGCATTGGGGAGATAGGTTATCATATACTCCAAGGTATATTCCACGGTGCCATTTCCTGGGGTTGTCTGCCCTGCCTATAGTTTCTAGATGTCTCTAGAGCCCACAGTAGCACCCCTGCTTGAGGCATTGTTTACTGTGGCAGTCAGTGTGATCCTCCTGAGACATGTATACACATAATGTTTGGAATGATCTCCCATCTCACTTTGAAATCTTTTAGCCATAAAAATTTATTTGTATTTAATCTTTCCACTTTTGGTCTAGGTCTTTTTCCAAATGCATTGTTAGATGGCACTTGGTAATAATCCCTTGGTGCCATGGAACCTCATTTCTGGGAGTCATGTCCCACACCAAGGGGAATGTAGTGAGTTTACATGCTGAGTTTGGCTTACAGAGGCCACATTTGACCAACTATGAGACCTTCAGGAAGTAACTTGGACAATATATATTACTAAGCTAAGCTTCAAATTCAGAAGAAGAAGGGTTGTAAGTATACACATCAGTATCAAGGGCCTGGTGTATTAGGTCTGTCCTCTTTCACTAGGCACTGTCCATGTACTCTAGAGATTCTTGCCACTATATTAGAAAATGTAGCAGGACTTCCTAGTATGGGAATTCAATACTTCTTTGGTTATTCTGTGGGTCTCCACCCATGGAGACATCACCCCAGTACCACATGAATACATTCATATTCCATTGAGGTAAACCCCAGGTACACCCCTCCACACATCCCCCCACCACTGACATGCCACACCAGTAATCCTCCCCTGCTACAGTTGCACCACTTCTGCAATCAAAAACCTCTCCCAAAACAAAGCCAAAAATAATAAAAGAAAAGATAAAAAAATATTTTTTTTGCATTTTGCCTTTCATTAACTTAAGATCTGTTATCTTTTATGTATATTGAAAATTTCTTCTGTGTGTTCCCCCAGTATCTTATTTTTTAACTTTATTTTCCCAGAAGTTTTAGGTTACAGAAACGTCACATAGAAAATATAGGGGATTCCCAAACACCCCACACTCTACCTTCTCCACATCCTCACATACCAAAAACTTCCGATATGAGTATGGTACATTTATTACAATTGATGAACAAATATCAAAGCATTGCTACTAACCATGGTCAATGGTTTACTTTATGGTTTACATTTTTCACAGTACACTTACAAGTTCTGACAAAATGTATAATGGTCTGTATCCATCAATATAAGATCATGGAGAACAATTCTAACACCCTCAAATTGCCCTATATTACACTCATTCTTCCTGCCACCTTCCCTCAGATCCTATGGCAACCTCTGATTTTCAATTTTGGAAGAATAAGGTTCATAATTACATGCATTAATATTAATATTGAGGGCATGTCTTACTTATTTGCTTTCTTTTATTATGCACTGCCTATTTCCTTGTCAAATTCTCGTCCCTCTATTTGAGAATATGGCAGGACTTCACAGGATAGGAGTTTATGTTTTCTTGTTTATTGTGTGGGTCTCCACCCAATGAAATGACACCATATGAAAAAGTGAACACATTCATATTCCATAGAGTATACCCTAGGTACACCTTATCCCAAATATACCCCATCACTGTTGCCTTACACTAGTGATCTTTCCTTGCCATATTGGCCAAAAGAAAATTCTCACCATTGTAGTTTCAAGCACTGACAGACAAATCCCCAGAGTTCACCCATTTCTTCCTCCAGCCCATGTACAAGTACTTTACATCTTTAGTTAAGCTTATTCCTAGATATTTCATCGTTATTTGATATTGGAAATGGAATTTTTTAAAATCAATTTGCTCTGCAGATAGCTCATTATTAGTTTATGGAAATGCTACTGATTTTTCCATGGTGATCTTATATGCTGCCACTTTATATAACTCACTTATCAGCTCTGGAAACTTTGTTGTAGTTTTTCAGGGCTTTCTACATATAGGATAATGTCATCTACAAGTAGTGAACATTTTACTTCTTCCTTCTAATTGGATGATTCATTTCTTTTTCTTGCTTAAGTGTATGAGCAAGTACTTCTAACACAATGTTAAATAAGAGTGATGACAGTGGCCACGCTTGTCTTGTTCCAAATCTTAGAAGGAAAGCCTTCAGCATTTCAGCATTGATTAAGTTAGTTGTGACTTTTTCATATATGCCCTTTATCATGTTGAGGAAGTTTCCTCCTATTTCTATCTTTGGAGTGTATTTATCAAGAAAGGATGTTGTATTATGTAAAATGCTTTTTCTGCACCAATAGACATCATATTTGTTTTTTTTTTTAATTTTGATCTGTTAATGCGGTGTATTATATTGATTGATTTCCTTATATTGAACCATCCTTGCGGAACAGGTATCAAACCCACTTGTTCATAGTGTATAACTCATTTGATGTGCTGTTGAATATGATTAGCATGTATTTTGTTGTGGATTTTAGCATCTAAATTCATTAGAGTGTTTGGTCTGTAGTTTTTTTTTCTTGTGGTGCCTATATGTGGCTTTGGTTTTAGGGTAATGTTTCCATCATAGAATGAGTAAGTAATGTTCCCTCCACTTCTATTTTTTAAAAATATTTATGCAGGTTTAGTATTAGTTCTTTCTGGAATGTTTGGTAGAATTCACCCATGAAACCATCTAGTCCTGGGATTTTCTTGGATGGGAGACATTTGATGACTAATTAAATTTCCTTGCTTGTGATTTTTCAGTTGAGTTCAATAATTTCTTCTTTGATCAATGTAGGTTGCGTGTGTGTTTCTAGAAATTTGTGCATTTCCTCTAAGTTGTCCATCTTATTGACATATAATATTTCAAAGTATCCTCTTATGATACTCTTTATTTCTGTGGGATCAGTGGTGATATACACTCTCTCATTTTATATTGTATTTATTTGTATCATCTCTCTTTATTTTCTTTGTTAGTTTAGATAAGCATATGCCATTTTTATTAATCTTCTCAATGAACCAGGTTTTGATTTTGTTAAAATTTTCTAGTGTGGAAAAAATTTCATTTAGTTATGCTCTAATCTTTGTTATTTAGTTCTGCTCTAATCTTTGTTATTTCCTTCTTTCTGTTTGCTTTGGGCTTAGTTTGTTGTTCTTTTTATATTTCCTCCATTTGTGCAGTTAGGGCTTGAATTTTAGCTCTTCTTTTTTAATATAGGCATTTCTGGCTATAAATTTCCCTTTCTGCTCTGCTTTTGCTGCATCCCATAGAGTTTTGATACGTTGTGTAGTCATTTTCATTCATTTCAAGGTTGTTACTTATTTCTTTTGCAATTTCTTTCTTGAGCCATTGATTGTTTAATAAGAGTGTGTAGTTTAACTTCCATATCTTTGTGCCTATTTTGGTTTTCTGTCACAGTTAAGTAGTGTTCTTATTTCGCCACATCCTCTCTAGCACTTGAAAATTTTGTTCAATTCTGTCCATTCTTTATGGTATGTGGTGATATCTCATTGTCATTTTGATCTATCTTTTTTGAATAGCTAGTGATGTTAAACATCTTTTCATGTGTCTTTTGGCAACCTGCATTACCACCTCAGAAAAAGATCTGCTCAACTCTTTTGACCATAATTTAATGGGGTTCCTTTTCACCTGTTCATTAAGTTGTGTGATCTTTTTATGTACCACAGAGACCTGTTCCTTAACAGATATATGGCTTCCAA
>JAKSZT010020161.1:0-11944 GCA_026826555.1 Tolypeutes matacus | reverse complement strand
AAACATGTAAAAAATATAAATTATTTTCAACAGGAGAATTAGTCATAGGCAGAGAGCACCTTTCTCCTTTATGAACATTTTCCAAGTGTAATAAAGAGAATGGCATGATGAGTACAAATATGCATATCACCTAGACTTAACCATTGTTAACATTTTGCTATATTTGCTTCATCTTTTTATATTGTATTGCAAACTAGAGACATCAGAATATTTTACTTCTAAATAATTCAGTATATACTTCTTTAAAAATGAGGGCGGCTCCCTACAAAAACATACACCATTATTTCACCTTAAAAAAAAAACAATTCCAGCATATGATCAAATACTCAGGACACATTTTCCAAAAACATTTAACTTCAGAATGCAGGGTAAGCCTGTCCATCTAAGACATGACCAGGAAAATATGCAAGGCTAACAATACCTTATGAGAAACAATAAAATAAATACCTACCTTGTACACTGAAGAGGATACGGGGAACTATTAATTTTGTCCATAAAATCCTAAGGAAGTAACAGTGTAAACCTGAAGTTATGAATGAGGGAGCTACCTGTAGCTCTCCCTCGGTGGAGCAGTATGTCTGACCTGTCCAATGTTTCTGATTATGGTGCTGAGGATTTCTAAGATTTACTGACCCTGAGATATTACGTCTCTGCTTTCCTGCTCAGAGGCAAAGCAGTGTGAAATGTACAGATGATCAATACCCAAACAGTAAGAGAGAGTTTGCAGAGGGCTCTGGCCAGCACAGCTCTGTTCTTCTCTGCTCTCACAGCTGTGGTAGTCAGGGTCTTTGTGAAGCACTGAGAAATCCCATAGTCAAGGCCAAAAACAGGACTCTCAGCTACAGTCTTCTCATCTCCCTTGCACTGTGCTTCCAATGCTCCTTACTCTTCACTGGCCAGGCAAACGCAGCCATCTGTGTCCTCCGGCAAACCATATTTGGAGACATGTTCACTCTACCCATGTCCACTGTTCTGGACAAAACCATCACTGTGGTCCTGGATTTATGGGCCACTGCCCCAGGAAGGAGGGTGAAGCAGTGGTTGCTGTCAGGAGTTTCCAATTCCATCATACCCATATGCTCCCTAAACCAAGACACTTTTTGAAGTCTGGCTGGGAACCTCTCTCCAATTCTATGACATGGACACACACAGAGCCTGGATATGTCCTCCTCACATGCAAAGAAGGCTCAGTCAAAGCCTTCTACTGTGTCCTGGGATTCCTGGGCTCCATGGCCCTGGGGAGCTTCACTGTGGTTTTCCTGGCCAGGAACCCTAACACTAACCCTAAACATAAAACTAAACCCTAAACCCTAACCCTAAACCCAGCCCTAACCCTAACCCTAAACCCTACTGTCTCTAGTCAAACTCACAACCTGTGGTCAGTATACGGATCCACCTGCTGCATCTTTCAGCACCACAACCGGTGCTGGGTACACGGGTCAACCTTCTGGCTCTAGTTTGTACCTCAACCTGTGGTCGGTACACGGCCCACCTACTGGTTCTAGTCAAGACTGCATCCTGTGGTCAGCATACAGGAACACCTGCAGGCTCTATGAGCACCACAAACTGTGGTCGACACAGGTTCAACTACTCATTCTAATCAGCACCACAAACTCTGTTCTCACTAGAAAACCTGCTGGTTCTAGTGAGCACAACAACTGGTACTCTGTACATTGTCCACTTACTGGTTCTAGTCACCACCACAACCTGTGGTCTGTACACGGTCTATCTGCTGGCTCTATTCATCACCACAACCTGTGCTCTGTACACGGGTCCACCTGCTGGTTCTAGTCGCTATCACAACCTGTGGTCTATACATGGTCCACCTGCTGTCTCTAGTCAGACTCACAACCTGTGGTCAGTATGTGGTTCCACCTGCTGTGTCTATCAGCAACACAACCTCTGGTCTACAAAAGTCCAACTGATGGCTCTAGTCAACACCACAACTGGTGGTCAGTACAAGGATCCACCTGATGGCTGTAGTCAGCACAACAACCTGTGGTCTACGTGGGTCCAGTTCTGGTTCTAGTTAGGACCACAACCTCTGCTCTTGTACATGGGTCCACCTGATTACTCTAGTCAGCCACACAACCTGTACTCTGTACAAGGTACAACTACTATTTCTAGTCATCACCACAGCGTCTTCTCTGTACATTGGTCCACCTGCTAGTTCTAGTGAGGACCACAATCTGTGGTCAGTACACGGTCCACCTACTGGTTCTAGTCAACACCATATCCTATGTGGTCAACACATGGGTCCACCTGCTACCTCTAGTCAGCACCACAACCTGTCATCTGTACACGGGTCTACCTGTTGGTTCTAGTAAGCACCACTAACATGCTGGCTCTAGTCACAACCTGTGAACAGTACAAGATTCACCTATTCATTCTAACCAGCACCACAACCTGTGCTTTGTACATGGGTCCACCTGCTGGCTCTAGTCAGCACCAGAACCTGTACTGTGTACACCGGTCCACATGCTGGTTTTTATCAGCACCACAACCAGTTGTCTGTACACGGATCACCTGCTGTCTCTAGTCAGATTCACTACCTATGGTCAGCACATGGAAATACCTGCTGACCCTATAAAGCATCAAAATCTGTAGTCAGTACACGAACCACCTGCTTGCTCTAGTCAGCACGACAACCTGTGCTCTACACAGGTCCACCTTCTGTTTCTAGCCAACACAACAACTTGTGGTCACTACATGGGTCCATCTGCTTGTTCTATCAGTAGCACAACCTGTGGTCAGTACACGGTCCACCTGCTGGCTCTAGACAGAACCACAACCTATGGTCAGTACACGGGTCCACCTGCTGGCCCTAGTCAGCACCAAAACCTGTGGTCTACATGGGTCCACCTACTGGTTCAACTCAGCACCACAAACTGCTCTGTACCTGGGTTGACCTGCTGGTTATACTGAACATCACAACCTGTGCTCTGTACATAGTCTACCTGCTGGCACTAGTAAGCACCACAACTTGTGACCAGTACACGGTCCACCTACTGGCTCTAATCAGTAACTCAACCTGTGCTCTATACATGGGTCCACCTGCTGACTCTAGTCAGCACCACAACCTGTGCTCTACACGGTCCACCTGCTGTCTCTAGCCAACACACCAACTTGTGGTCACTACATGGGTTCATCTGCTGGTTTTATCACCACCACAACCTGTGCTTTGTACACGGGTCCACCTGCTGGCTCTAATCAGCAGCACAACCTGTGGCCAGTACATGGATCCACCAGCTGGTTCTAGTCAGTAGCACAGCCTCTGGTCTGTATACTCTCCATTTGCTGGCTCTAGTCACCACAACAAACTGTGGTCTGTACACAGGTCCACCCGCTGGTTCTATCACCACCACAACCTGTGCTCTGTATGTGGGTCCACCTGCTGGTTCTAGAAAGTACCACAACTAGTGTTCTGTACACAGGTCCACCTATTGATTCTAGTCAGCACCACAGCCTGTGGTCTGCACATGGTCCACCTGCTATCTCAAGACAACTCACACCCTCTGGTCAGCACATGGATCCACCTGCTGGGTCTAGACAGCATCACAACCTGTGGTCAGTACATGGGTCCTCCAGCCAGATCTAGTCAGCACCACAACCTGTGGTCTACACGAGCCCATATGCTGGCTCTAGTCAATACCACAACCTGTTTTCAGTATACGGGTCCACCTGCTGGTTCTCATCAGCAACACAACCTGTGCTCGGTACATGGGTCCACTGCTGGCTCTAGTCAGCACCACGACCTGTGCTCTTTACACGAATCCACCTCCTGGATCTAATCAACACCACAATTTGAGGTCTGTCCACAGTCCACCTGCTGTCTCTAGTCAAGCACACAACCTGTGGTCAGTTCAGAGATCCACCTGCTGGGTCCTTCAGCACCACAACCTGTGGTCAGTATACCTTTGTATAATGACTCCAGTGAGCACCACAGCCTGTCTTCTGTAATGGTCCACCTGCTGGCTGTAGTCACCACTACAACTTTTGGTCTGTACATCGTCCACCTACTGGTTCTAATCAGCAACACAACCTGTGCTCTTTACATGGGTCCACATGCTGATACTGGTCAGCACCAGAACCTGTGGTCTGTACACGGGTCCACCTGTTGACTCTAGTCAGCACTACAATATGTGGTCTCTACACACTCCACCTGTATCCTTTAGTAAGCACAACCTCTGCTCTGTAAATGGGTCCACCTGTTGGTTCTAGTATGCACCACAACCTGTGGTCTGTAAACGGGTCACCTGCTGGCAAAAGCCAGCAACACAAATGTGCTCTGTACATGGCTCCAGTCAGCACAATAACCTGGGGTCTGTACACGGGTCCACCGCCTGCATCTAGTCAGCACCACAAACTGTGATCAACACATGTTTTAACTACTGGTTCTAATCAGCAATACACCCTGTGCTCTTTACATGGGTCCACATGCTGGCTCTAGTAAGCACCACTACCTGTGCTCTGTATTTCGCTCCACCTTCTGGTTCTACTCAGCACCACAACCTGTAGTCTATACACGGTCCACCTGCTCTCCTTAGTCATACTCAACCTGGGGTCTGTACACGGGTCCACCTGCTACATTTCTCAGTATGTGGTCCAAATGCTGGTACTAGTCAGCAACATGAACTGCGGTCTCCATAGGTCCACGTGCTGGCTCGAGCCAGCATCAAAACTGGTGGTCAGTACATGGTTCCACCTGCTCGTTCTAGTCAGCACCGCAACCTGTGCTCTGTACATGGTCCACAAACTGGTTCTGGTGAGCACAACCTGTACTCAGTACTTGGTCCACCTGCTGACTCTAGTCAGCACCACAACCTGTGGTCTGTACAAAGACCACTTGCTGTCTCAAATCAGACACACAACCTGTGGTCAGTACACTGTCCACCTGCTGGCTCTAGTTATCAACTTAACCTGTGGTCTAGATGCATCCACCTCCTGGCTTTAGCCAACACCAAAACCTGTGGTCAGTTGATGGGTCCACCTGCTGGTTCTATCAGCACCACAACCTTTGCTCTGTACATGGGTCCATCTTCTAGCTATAGTCAGCACCACAAGCTGTGGTCTGTACACGGTCCACCTGCTGGTTCTATTCAGCACCACACCCTGTGTTCTGTACACAGTTCCACCTGCTAATATATTAGTCAGCACCACAAGCTGAAGTCAATACAATGACCACCTACTGTTTCTAGTCAGCACCACAACATGTTTAGTAAGCACCACAACCTCTGCTATACATGATCCACCTGCTGGCTCTAGTCAGCACCACGACCTGTGATCAATACGTGGTCCACCTAATCAGCGATACAACCTCTGCTCTGTACATGAGCTCAAATGCTGGCTCTACTCAGTACCTGTGCTGTATACAGGGGTCCACCTCCTAGATCTGGTCAACACCACAATCTGTGGTCTGTACACAGTCCATCTCCTGCCTCTAGTCAGACTCAAAACCTGTGTACAGAGATCCACCTGCTGGATCCTTCAGCAACACAACCTGTGGTCAGCACGTGGGGCCCCTGCGTGGTTCAACTGTTGGCTCTAGACAACATCACAATCTGTGATCGGTACTCGGGGTCACCTGCTGGCTCTATCAGCAACATAGCCTGTGGTCTGTACATGGCCCACGTGTTGTTTGTAGTCAGCAACACAACCTGTGTTCGGTACAAGGTCCCACCTACTGATTCTAGTCAGTACCACAGTATGTGGTCAGTACACGTGACCAGCGGTTGTCTCTATCAGCACCACAACCTGTGGTCTGTACATGGTCCACCTGTTGCCAGAACAACAATATGTGGTCTGTACATCGGCCACCGGCCGTTTATAAACAGCAAGACATGGTCCACCTGCTGCCTCTAGTCAGCACCAAAACCTGTGGTCATTACAAGGGTCCTCCAGCCAGATCTGTGTGTCCACCTACTGACTCTAGTCAGCCCTACAACCACTGCTCTACACATGGTACAATTACTGGTTCTAGTCAGCACCACAATGTGTAGTTTGTACATAGTCCACCTGCCGCTTCAGGCATCACCACATACTGTGGTCTGCACACGGGTCCACTTGCTGGTTCTAGTCGGCACCACAACCTCTGCTGTGTACATTACCCACCTGCTGTTCCTAGTCAGCAACAAAACATGTGGTCTCTACACAGTCCACATTATGGCTCTAGTCAGCACCAAACCAGTGGTTGCATATAAGTCAACCTGCTGTCTCATGTCCCCACCACAACCTGTGGTCAATGCACAGGTCCACCTGCTGGCTCTAGTCAGTCCCACAACTTGTGATCTGTACACGGTCAACCTGCTGCTCGGGTCAGCACCACAAGGTCTGCTCTGTACATGTGTCCACCGCTGGCTCTATCATTACCACAGCCTGAACTCGGTATACAGGTCCACCTACTGGCTATTTCAACAACACTACTTGTGGTCACAACAGAGTTCCACCTCCTCCTGGCTGTAGTTACCACAACAACCTGTGGTCTCTACACAGGTCCACCTACTGGTTATAGTCAGCACCACAACCTGTGGTCAAAACACGATCCACCCGCTGACTCTGATGACACCAAAACCTGTGGTCAGTACACGGGTCCACCTGCTGGATCTAGTCAGTATCACAACCTGGAGTCTACATGGGTCCACCTACTCATTCTAATCTGCACAACAACCACTGCTCTATACATGATTCCACCTGCTGGTTCTATTGAGAACCACACCCTGTACTCTGTACATGGTACACCTGCTCTTTCTAGTTAGTCCTACAACCTGTGGTCTGTACAAGGTCCACCTACTGGCTGTAGTCAGCAACAGAAACTGGGGTCAGCGCACTGGCGCACCTCCTGGTTGTACTCAGCTACACAACCTGTGGTCAGAACATGGTCCAACGATTGTTTCTAGTCGGCACCACATCTAGTGGTCAGTAAATGGGGCCACTTCCTGGCTGACTCAGCACCACAACCTGTGGTCTGTGATCTGTCCACCTGCTGGTTCTATCAGCACCACGTTTCTTGGTAAGTACATGGGGCCACTTGCTGGGTTTATCAACACAACAAACTGTGGTATGTAAATGGTCCAAATGCTGGCTCTAGCCGGCACCACAACCTGTAGACTGTACACGGGTCCACCAGCTAATTCTAGTGAGCACCACAAACTCTGCTCAGTGCATGGTCCATCTACTGGCTCTAGACAGCACCACAACCTGTGGTCTGTACACGGGTCCACCTCATGCATCTAGTCAGCACCAAAACCAGTTGCCTACACGATTCCACCTACAGGTCTTGTCTGCACCACAACCACCTGCTGGCTCTAGTGAGTACCACACCGAGGGCTCTTTACATGGTACACCTGCTAGTTCTAGTCAGCACCACAATATGTGGTCTGTACACGGTCCATCTGCTGACTCTAGTTAGCTCCACAATCTGTGCCCTGTCCATGGGTTCACCTGCTGGCTCTACTCACCACCAGAACCTGCTCTTTACATAGGTCTGCAGATCCACACGGGACCACCTTCTGGTTCTGATCAAAACCACAAACAGTTGTCTGTACACGGTCTGTCTACCTAAGGTCTCTAGTCAGACTCACAACATGTGGTCAGTACACGGATCCACTTGATGCCTCTATCAGTACCACAATCTGTGGTCAGTACACAGTCCAATTGCTGACTCTGGTCAACACAACCTGTGGTCTACAGGGTCCACCTTCTGGCACTAGCCAAGACAACAATCTCTGGTCAGTACACGGTAGACTTGCTGGATCTAGCAGCATCACAACCTATGCTTTGTATATGGGTCCACTTGCTGGCTCTAGTCAGCACCACAACCTATGGGCAGTAAATGGCTACACCTAGTGGTTCTAGTCAGCACCACATCTTGTGATCAGTACATGAGCCCACCTCCTGGCTCTCTCAGCACCACAGCCTGTTTTCTGTACACAAACCACCTGCTCTCTCTAGTAGGACTCACAACCTGCAGTCAGTATATGTATCCACATGCTGGGTCTATCAGCACCACAACCTGTGGTATGTACATGGTCCGCCGGCTGGCTCTAGTTGTCAACACAACCTATTGGTTCAAGGTAGCACCAAAACCTGCGGTCAGTACATGGATCCACCGGCGGGTTTTAGTCAGTGGCATAGCCCGTGGTCTGTACATTATCCACTTGCTGGCTCTAGTGAGCAACAAACTGTGGTCTGTGCTCAGGCACACTTGCTGGCCCTAGTCAGCACCACAAGCTGTGGTCACTACACTGTCCACCTACTGTTTCAAGGTAGCACCATATCCTGTGGTCACTAAATAGGGCACTTACTGGCTATATCAACACCACAATCTGTAGCCTGTACATGGTCCACCTGCTGGCTCTAGTCAGCACCACAACCTGTGGTATGTACACAGGTACGCATGCTGATATTAGTCAGCACCACAGTCTGTGGTCAATACAATGTCCACCTACTGTTTCTAGTCACCACCACAACCTGTGGTCAGGACATGGGTCCACCTGCTTGCTCTTGTCAACAAAACAACCTGTGGTCTGTAGACGGTTCTCCTGCTGGCTCTTCTCAGAACCATGTGATGAGTACATGGTCAACCTACTGGTTCTAGTCAGCACCACAACCTGTGCTCTGTACATGGGCCCATCTGCTAGTTCTAGTCAGCACCACATTAAATGCTCTTTATATGATACACCTGCTGGTTCTAGGCAGCAACAAAATAAGTGGCCTGTCCATGGATCCACCTCAGGTCAGCACAGCAAACTCTGACAGCACACTGTCCACTGACTGCTTCTAGTCACCGCCACAACTTGTGGTCAGTACACGGGTCCACATGCTGTTTCTAGTCAGCACCACAACCAATAATCTTCTATAGCCTACCTGCTGGTTCTAATCAGCACCACAAACTGTGGTCAGCATATATGTCCACCTGCTATCTCTTGTCAGCACACCACATATTTTCTGCATAGGGTCCGCCTGATGATTATACTCAGCACCACAACCTGTGGTCAGTACACGGGTCCATGTGCTGGCTCTAGTCTGGACCACAAACTGTGGTCAGCACACGGGTCCACCTGTTGGTTCTATTTGGCCACACAACTTGTGGTCTGTACACGTGATGGCTCTAGTCAGCACCACAATTTGTGGTTAGTACACAGCTCCAGCTGCTGAATCTAGTCAGCACCACAACCTGTGCTCAGTAAGTGTCTATCAGCTGGCCCTAATCAGCACAATACCCCCATGTCTGTAAACAGTCCTAATGCTGGCTCTAGTCATCACCACAATCTGTGGACACTACATAGTCCACCTACTTGTTTTAGTCAGCACCAAAATCTCTGATCAGTACATGGGGCTACCTGCTGGCTTACTCAGCACCTCAACCTGTGCTCTGTATACGGATCCATCTGCTTGTTCTAGTCAGCACCACCACCTGTGGTCTTAACATGGGTCCACCTACTGGCTCTAATCAGCACCACAAAGTGTGGTCTGTACACAGTCCACCTGCTGGTTCTACTGAGCACCACAAACTGCTCTGTACATGGGTCCACCTACTTGTTCTAGAAAGCACTACCATCTGTGGTCTTTAAACTCTCTACAAGCTGGCTCAAATCAGCCTCACAACCTATAGTCAATACATGGGTCCCCCTGCTGGCTGTATCAACACCACAACTTGTGTTCTACATGTGTCCACCTGCAGGGTCTAGCCAGCCCCACAGCCTGTGGCCAGGACACGGTCCACCTGCTGTTTCTAGTCAGAAATCCGTGTAAAGAATGAATCTGAACACCTACTCATCATCGTATACAAAAATTAATTCAAACTACGTCAAAGACATAAACATAAGAGCAAACACCACAAAAATGTTACAAGGAAAGATAGGTAACTAGCTTCCTGACCTTGAAGTAAGCATTGATTTCTATATTTTACAATGCACAACACCAAAAGAAAGAAATAGGTAAAATGGACTTCATCAAACATAACTTCTGAGAGTCAAAGGGCATTATCAATAAAATGAAAAGAAAACCTAACAAACGGAAGAAAATATTTGGAAACGATTTTTCTGGAATTGCATAGCATATTATTAGCATAATATACAGAATATATAAGGAATTACTGAAAATAAATTAAAGGCAAATATCCCAAAGACAAAACTGTAAACAATTACATTAATTAGAGATTTCCCATGCATTACTGTGTTCTTACCGTCTTGTACTGGCGACATAATTTCTTGTAATTCACAGAAGAGCATCCTTCTATGAATATTATCAACCACAAGCCTCATCCACCTTCACGGTCACTAACTTTTTCATTCCTAGGTTTCTTTAAATTGACATTTACATGCCCAGACAACCCCTTTGAGCCACAGTCACTTATGGGCTATAGTTTAAAGCAATTTTTGAGTATTCTTGGGTCAGTGTCAAAGGGCTCAATCAAAGCTAAGAGTAAGGGGCCGTGGGTTTTCTTTTGGACTAAGGAAAACTTTCAAAGGTTCGCCGCAGGGATGACTGCACAGCTCTGTGATGACAGTGAGAGCCACCGAGGGCATACTTTGGATGGAATGTACTGGGACCGTGTAACACGGTGACCCACGGGGTGGAAGATGGACTGTGCTTAACAGGACACGCAGGAGAGTGTTCTCTCATGAACTGTAACAAACATACGATACTAATACATGGTATTAATTGTGGCGGGGGAGGCATATGGAAAAAATACACCAAACGTACCCAGTAGACCATAGTTGGTAAAAAATGTTCCACAAAAATGTAAGGCTCTGGTGGAAAGGTCATCTATGGGAATTCTGGTCAGAATCACAGCCCTGAGGAGGGGGAGGCCAGGGAGCAGCCTGGGGCAAAGGAGGACAAGAGAAGGCGAGGAGAATCCCTCTGTGAAGGGGCCTGGGGAACCTCCTTGAGCTGAGGTGTACCTCGGACAGTTACTGCAGGAGAAGTGGGGGCAGATCAGTCCTCCTCAGCCCTTTCCCAGTCAGGGCAGAAGGGCAGCATGGTGGCCGCTTCCCGACAGCTCCTGCGGGAAGCTCCTGAAGAGATGCACAACCCGTCAGTCTCTGCAGCCGCTGGGCGCTAAAGCTCACTCCACCTCATGCTCACATTGGCTCAGCAGCCGCCCCGGAGCTCAGCATACCAGTGGACACTCTGATTGCAGCTCCCAGCAGGCCCGTAGCAGGATGACACCAGCTCCTCATTGGTCAGCACCTCCGCCCCAAGCACCAGGCCCTCCCACTGAGCTGCATCCCTGCCCCTACATGCTCTGCCCACCTCAGGCCGACTGACCTTGCCCTAGAGCAAGGGAGGCCAGGGCAGACGGAGGGGAAGTAGTGAGAGAGAGTGAAGAAGGGGTGCTGCCTCCCAGGTGGTGGAGGTATCCCAGGGGGGTCTTGCCAAGGTGGGGCAGGACCCCCTGCTCTGGATTTAACCATCCAGGTGTATGCAGATGTGGAGGGGAGTGGTCCCAACATGGACAGCCGGGGGCAGTGAATGGCCACCCCACTTGTTGCCAAAGGAGCAGCTGCAGCCCAAAGGCCTGAGGAAGGCACATTGGATGACCATCTCAACCTGACAACCCCATACAGGCAGAGTTTAGGGGCACACGGTACATTCTAAGAACAGGGTGATTGAGACCCCAGGAGCTGAAGGGAGACTGTACAGATTTTTTAACAATGACACTAAGACTACCAGTTTCTGTCAGGAATAGCTACTGATCAGGATATACTCCCAGCAAAGCTCTCCCTGCCTGGCATAGGGCTTGTGCCAGTTCTCTAAGGGGACTTTGCTATCTTACGGAGGCTGCAAGAAAAGGCCTCCAACAGCCTCTCCTGTTACCTATGCCTTGTCCAGGTGGGACTTAAAAAACTTTCAGGAGCCTAATCCAGCTAGTGATCCTCGGTACTCCCCACAACAAACCTAGATGCACTCCCAAAGACTCCCGTGTGCGCTGGCACAA
>JAKSZT010020098.1:0-16786 GCA_026826555.1 Tolypeutes matacus | reverse complement strand
ACCCACTGGGATTCCCATGTTGCCCACCTCCCACACCTCCCACCGCATCCCACACAAACATCTCCTACAAGTGTGGCCCACCACCCTCAATGAACTTACACATCCTGGAACCTTGCCACCAACCATAGATCACAGTTCACACCGTAGACCACACTCTCTCCCACTCAGTTCTGAGTGGTGTGTGCTGATTTAAAATGGCCTACATCCGTTGCCACAACGGTACTCAGGACAACTTCTAACTCGCAAAGAAGCCCCTGTATTTCAACTGCTCATCCCCTCCCTACCCCAAAAGTATCAAGTGGCCACTGGATCCACCTCATTGTTATAATTTCTTCAATTGCTAGAATCACCGTATGTGAACAAGAGAATACCATCAAGTCCAATCTAGTCCATAGTTCTTCCCCCAATCCTGAGGGGACTGGGATGGTGATGTCCACTCCAACTCCAAGTGGGAGAGGGCTTATATACCATGGATATGGTGGGTAGGATGATCCTGCCTGCAGATGCAGGCCCTCTCCATTCCCTGGGATGGCCATTGCCCATCGTTGTCTCCTCACCAGGTGACTTGGATGAGTCCATTGAGCTGTAGGGTAGGAGTTGCAGCACCACCTAGATTTCATGCACACCTGGCACATAGGTAGGCGGGAGGCTCCAGTCTCTGGAAGTATACCTAAAAACTCCAGCATCACATATAGGTTTGAATAGAAGGGACTGGTGAACCATGTGCAGGGAGAACTTATTTGAGTCTAATTCTGTCACTCTCAGGAGCACAGATTCCAAAATAGAACCCACTGATAAGGCATCAGTCTCTGGGGCTATCCCCCCTTATATAGGACCAGGGTATCTCCGGAGCTCTCAGGAACCCCAATGAGTGGGGTGATAGGCACTTAGATGTTCTATGACCTCCTACTGAGGTGTGCGTAAGAGTTACCTCTGGGATGACCTCCCGACTCTCTTTGAAGTCTCATAGCCACTTGAACTCATTTGTCTTTAACATTTCCCCCTTTTATTCAAGGTCTTTTTCCAGTTGTGTTGCCAGTTGGCACTTGGTATTAATCCCTCGTTGCCAGGGAGGCTCATCCCTGGGAGTCATGTCCCACGTTGGAGAGAAGGTAATGCAATCATATGCTGAGTTTGGCTTAGAGAGAGGCCACATTTGAGCAACAAGGAGGCTCTCAGGTGGCAACCCTTAGGCACCCCAAAACTGCAGGCTAAGTCTCATTTACAAGAGCAAAGACTCACAAGGGTAGTCATCAATAAAAAAAAAACACATCAGTGGGTCATCCTATTTTGACAGGCACTGTCCCTACACTCAGAGGACTATTGCTGCTCCCTTGGAGACTGTGGCAGAGCTCTCCAGGCTAGGAATTCAGATTCTCTCATTTATTGTGTGATTATCCACCCATCATGACCATGCCCCATCCCCCGATCCTTTGAATGATTTTGTATATCTGTCATGTATATTCGGATGAACCAATCCCCACAAGCCCCCCCACGGACACCCCCCCCAATAATCCCCCGCAGTACCCATTGTAACCCTTCTGTGATCCAAATCCTCCATGAACATTTAGTCCATAAAATAATCAAATACACTTACTAGGAAAAAGAAACAAGTGTGATAAGCTTACATGCAAGAGACAAACATAATGAAACTCAGGGGGAAAAAAAGAGAGAGAGAAGGAAAAAAAACAAATAATCAAACAGAACAAAACAAAATAAAATATAATTAGTGGATTGGGACATTTAAAAATTGGGCAAAAAAGCAAAGGAAATGCCTTTAAAAAATATATATATATATATATATATATATATATATATATATATTCATTTTTTTTCCTTTCTCTTTTCTTTTTTCCCTTTTTTCCTTCCCTTCATCACAGTGTTATCGGATGTCTGGTGTGCCATGACACCTTCCTCCTCTCAATCCCCATTGTCTCCCAATTTTTCATTTCATTTTCAAAGAAGTTTTAGGTCACAGCAAAGTCACACACGGAATGCCAGAGATTCCCAGATACCAAACCACACCCCATTCCCCACCCCATATTAACCCCCCCCTTTTTTTGGATGTTAGCATTGTTATAACTGTTATACAGAAAGCAAAATATAGCAACTAAACATTGTCAATGATTTACAGTATAGTTTACAATTTAGATGATACAGTTTAATAATTTTGATGATATTTACCATGTCCTGTGTCCATTACTGTAAGGTAATGAAAAACCTTCCCCACGACCACCAAACACCCCATTAGATCTTGACTGTTCCCTTCCCCCCAGCCCCCCATCTTGAAGATCTTATGTTGAGTGAAGGAAGCCAGGCACTGAAGGATGAACAGTATATGACCTCACTGATCTGAACGGAGGAAAGTGAGCAGCCTCTGAGAACCATTGTCTGAAAGATAGGTTAACAAGGGAGAGTAAGAGAAGAGCAGGCTTTGAGCCATCACCCATATGGACATAATCTATGGTAAAGGGATAGAGTGTGGTTGCATGTTGGGGGATGGGGCAGATGAGTGGTGGTGTTCCTGGGTTTTGTGTTGCAGCACTGGCAGGTGGTTGGATTAGGAAGGGCAGGTTCAAATTTCCAGGGCATGTAACTGTGAATCTTGACATTCCATGGGTCGGGATAGGGTTGTATCATGGGCCCTGGGGGGCTGGGGGGAAGGGAACAGTCAAGCTATTGTTTTCTGAATGGGACACACCTTCTGTGGCTGTTGTTCCCTTCTGTTAGTCCAGACTCCTGAGGGGGCTTTTGTTAGACTTCCCCATTCTTTTCTGTGAATTCCTGGGAAGATTTATGGAGAAAATTCAGAAAAATAGTTCATATTCCCCTATATTTGAGTTCCCTGGGGCTCCCCAACTCTCCTGTGCAAACTCATTTTTTACCAATATGCTAATCACTTTAACTGAACTCTCCTTATGAGAGACTAGTCATATCATGCCTGGTAATTAAATATATTTTTGTCTAATTTTCCATAGATTTTTGGAACAATTTTTGGCCCTAAGACTTGAAGATTTAGAATGATTTTGAACTGGCTATTTGTCAGACTATTTCACTTTACCAGGTAAGAGCAATGTTCAATCAAGCTCACTCTATCCCTTGGTGGTCACTGGGATATATTGATTAATGCAATCTAGTTTGAATGCATGTGCTTCAGGGAAGGATTCTCAGTTCATTAGGTGTATCAAATATGATTATTCCTCTCCCAAAGTGAATTTTTAGAGTCTGGTTTAAGGAACAGAATTAATTAAAACATACATAGCAGTTCACAGCTTCAATGGGAGAGTTAGAGAAATAGTATCTTAGCCTACACTTTCAAGAAAAAAAAATGTGACAAAATTATAGCATGTATTTTCCTAACAGGAAAATTTTTTAAAAAATATTTTTTACCTCATAGAGGTTTTATTTTTTTAGGACGAAATGCATGAAAATATATAATGCAGTTAGAAGAGATTCTGGCATGAAGTAAGCATTCCATAATTTTTTGCTATTATTTTATTTTATTGTTTATTATTTTTGTTATTTTAAAATAAATAACAAGGACATGAATTTGTATACACCCTCTCATCATTGTTCATTTATATTAAAATGATCTGTGCAAGTCTTATAAATTGAAGGGAAAGTTCCTAAAATTTTGTTGTTTCTGAATTGTTTTTTTACTGCATTGTTGCCTTTATTTATTATAAACATCAAATGTTGGTGCATGATGCGTGAGTCATTAAATCTAACCTATATAATTTGTTTCATCCAGAGAAACAATTCATAGCTGTGGACTCTAAGAAATGTGCAATAGGAACTAAATGAAACTTATATTTCCATTCTCAAGTCTATTCAAATCTCTGCTTATTCCCTAACTCCCATTTTACTTGCAAATTAATTGTCAAATAACTTGGATTATTTGAACTGTAGAATTCCTGATCTGAAAATTACAGATTATAATACATGGTACCACTCAATCCTTCCTCGTTCCTCTAAGTTTTCTTTAAAATTATACAAATTTTGTGTGATTCTTATTTCCATGTTAACAAGAGTACTTCAGGTGTTTTGAATTGTTGAGCCATCATTTCCTCAAACATTTTCCTGCCACTTTTCCCATTCTTTTCTCCTTCTGGGACACACATAATGTGAGATTCTGTTCAATTTTTCCACTCTTTCCTCTGTCTGTTCTCTAGTCTTTTCATCTTCAAATGCTTTGTCAACCAATTCACTTATTGGTTCTTCAGGCATTTCAACTCTGCTGCTATATATTGCTAATGCAGGGGTCCTTAACCAGGGGTCCACAGGGGTCTGTGGAAAGGTTTCAGGGAGTCCATAAGCTTGAATTAATTTTGAATAATCCTAAAAATTAATTTAAAGACATGCCAGTGTTGAGTATCATAAAACTATCTGCTACTACATTCTGAGAATAGGTCTGTGGTTTTACCTGACTGGCAAAGTGGTCTTTGGAACAAAAATGATTAAGAACCCCTACTTTAGAAAAGTGGATGTTGCTCAACCAGTTGGTTCCTGCTTACCACATGGAAGGTCCTGGAGTTTGGGTCCAGGTGCCTCCTGAAAGAATACAAGCAGATGCCACCCATGCCACAATGAGCTAGATGTTGTCCCCACCACAACAAACTAGATGCTTCCCCCTGCAGCAATGAGCTAGATGACATCCTCTGCTGCAATGAGCTAGACACAGCTCTTGCCACAAGCCAGCAGATGCTGCAACCCATGGGAGTTAGATAAGGCTAAGGCTGATGAGCACTCACATCTCATGTGGGACATCCTGGGTTTGGTTCCAGTTGCCCCATGGAGAAGGTGAGCAAACAATGAACAGTTAGATGAAAGAACCATCTGGGAGCAGTAAGATAAATAAGTAAAAATAAAGTAAAATAAATAAACTTTATTAAAAAAGGACCCCTGCTGCAATTTGTTTTTATTTCATCCATTCTGTCCTTCATTCTCATAAAATATTTTACTTCTTTTCACCAGATTTCAAATTCTTCTTTATGTTAACACAGTATCTTCTTAATATCCTTTGCTCATTAGTTATATTTTACTTCAATTCCTTGAATTGTTTTAGGAGATTTCGGTGAACATGATTTACCAGGTGTATTAAATATTGGGTCTCATATATATAAGTTGTTCCTTTGACTCAGCTATATCTTTCTGTTACTTTATATGGCTTGTAAATATTTGCAGAGGTCTAGACATCTGATTATATTGCTGAATTTACTTTGATGTTTAATTTGTTTTTCTTGCCTTGTTTTTTATTCATGTTTCTTCTTTGACTATTAGTTCAGCTTATTCTAAATGTTTAAAAATTGTCCTGCTTAAGATATCAAAGCAGGACCAGGCATCCAAATAGTGTGGCTGAAACCAGACACAAGGGGATCTGAAGTATGAGACTCCAAAAAGTTATTTTTATATAACTTTACTGGTTTGCCAGCAGATGGTGCCTGTTGTCTAACTTTTTCTCAGAGGTGACACTTTGAACATCTACTTGCTGTTGTTTCTGTGCCAGCTAGACACAATTCCAAGAGGAGCCCTGCTGTCCAAACACAACTAAGAGAAACACATTTAGCCCTCTGCTACACCTTTCCCCTTCTCAGGAAGAAAAGGTCCTCTCTATAATCAGTTGGCAGATGTCAGTCACAGGTTTTAACAAGGTTGTTCACCTTGGGACTGGGGGATAGGAATCTGTTGTCAACTGTGGGATTGCATTAACTCATGTTTTTTGTTTCATCTTCTTCAGTTCTCTGTCGATATATTTCCTGAAAAATGTGTACAGTATTCTCCTGGTCTACAGATTCCAAAAGCACTTCATAAATCAGCTTATACTCTAACTCTGTGATGAAACTGAGAGCCACTGAGTGTACACATTGGATAGATTGAACAAGGTATAGTACCACATCCTGCAGTGAACTCCATGTGGGATGATTGACTGTGGTTAAAAATAAAAATCTGAGACTGTTCTCTCATGACCTATAACATATAATATTAATACACAGTGTACATGACAATAAGATGGTTTATGGGAAAATACACAAAATGCAAGCTATAGACTGTACTTAGCAGTAATATTGTGATGGTGTTATTTCATCATTTATAACAAATGTTCAACAACAATGCAAGTTGTTGGGAGGATGTATGGGAATCTTGAAAGTTATGCAAGATTGTTTTGTAAACACAAATTTTCTAAAAACAACTTCAGAGATGCTGATATTTTTTTCAAATTTTCATGAAAACAACTAAACTACATAGTTAACTTTAGATACAGATTATAATTTACACAGGAAATTTAGGTAAACACTTGATTCATTACTATTATTTAAAAGCTAACCTATTATAACAATGAGGTGGAGCCAGTGGCCACTTGACACTTTTGGGGCAGGGAGGGGGTGAGCAGTTGAAATACAGGGGCTTCCTTGGGATTTGGAGGTTGTCCTGAGTACCGTTGTGGCAACGGATGTAGGCCATTTTAAATCAGCACACACCACTCAGAACTGTGTGGGAGAGAGTGTGGTCTACGGTGTGAACAGTGGTCTATGTTTGGTGGCAAGGCCCCAGGATGTGTAAGTCCATTGAGGGTGGTAGGCCACACTTGTGGGAGATGTTTGTGTGGGATGTGGTGGGAGGTGTGGGAGGTGGGCAACATGGGAATCCCAGTGGGCCCTGTGTAATATTTTGGGTAATCTAAGCACCTTTTATATATATATTTATACATATATATAAATAACATTTTTGTAAGCAAACGCACATATATGCATATATATTTATATATCATTTTGCAAATGTTGGTATGTATTGTGAAAATTTTGATTTTTACCCACAATAAATAAATAATAAAAAAATAGCTAACCTATGTTTAGTTTGTTTCCTAGGATAACTCAAAGGTGGTCTTTAAAACCACATTCTGTTATATTATAATGAAGTCAAGGATTTTCTATTATATTAATAGCATGTGTTTCAAAACAAAGAAATGATATTTTTTTATGATCATTTGTTCCATTTTTGTCCAGATTATCCCTTCAATTTTGTGCTTAAATTATTAAGCATAATATTTGTAAACTTAAACAGTGTTCCTTTTTATATTTTTCTTTATGTTTAAAGAAGTTTTAGATTACATAAGTGTTTCATCAAATATATAGGGGACTAGAGAATTGGGTGTGGTTCAAGTGATTGGGCTCCCTTCTACCATATGGGAGATCCACGGTTTGATTCCTGGGGCCTCCTGGTGAAAAGCACAGTGGCTGGTGTGGTGAGCTGGCCCAAAAGGAAAGTTGGCCCAGGTGGAGTGTTGGCCTGCACAGAATGCTAGCCCATGCAGGAATGCTGGCCCGCAAAGAGTACTGGCCCACTCAGGAGTGTTGGCCTGCATGTATGATGCAACAAAAGGAGACATGGAAGAGAGAGAATGAGAGACACAGAAAATTGGGGAGCTGAGGTGGTGCAAGATATTGTGTAACCTCTCTCCACTCCAGAAGGTCCTGGGATCAGTTCCCATAGCCACCTAAAGAGAAGACAAGCAGATACAGAAGGACACAGAGAGAGCAGACAGCAAGTGCAAAACAGTGGGACAGCAGAGAAATAAATAAATAAGTAAATCTTTGTAAAAAATAAGGGAATAAAAAAAAGAAAAGAAAAAATATAGGGGAGGGTGTCTTAATTGGAGGGGCAGTATATGGACAACTACAAGGTTATAGAATAAGTGGAACCAAGTGTCAAAGGAGAACTTAACACAAAATAAAACATAATAAAACCCTAGAGTAGAAAGAGAATCTAACCAAATGAATAAACCCATTAAGTTAAGCAGATGCTTAGACACCAGCAAAAAATTACAAGCCTTACTAAGAAACAGGAAGACATGGTCCAAGCTAATGAGCAACAAACAAAAGGAGGAGATGCACAACATGTAACAAATAATCAAGGATGTCTAAAAAAAAAATCACGAATTAACTTATTGGAGTAAAGGAAAAGAAAAGAATATTTAGAAGACACGGGAAACATACTGAAGAAATTGCAAGAATACATAAAAAGATAACAGATCTCATGGTAATGAATGGCACAATGCAAGAAATTAAAAATGCACTGGAAGCAATAAGATTAAGTGCCGATTTCTCACCTGAAACCATGGAGGCAGGAAGGTAGTGGTATGACATATTTAAGGTGTTAAATGACAAAAACTGAGAGCCAAGAATACTGTATCCATCAAGGCTGTCATTTAAAAATGAGGGAAAATTCAATATATTCACAGATAAACAGAATTAAGACAGTATGTCAACAAGAAACATTCCCTTCAATAAATACTAAAGGGAGTTCTGCAGGTTGAAAGGGGTAAAAAAGGAGGGAGAAGGTTAGAGGAGAGTGCAGAGGAGAGATTATTAGTAAGAGTAACTAAAAAGAAAAAAAGAGAGAAAAAAAAAGATGTATATAACCCTAAATGACAAATGGAAA
The DNA here is from genome assembly GCA_026826555.1 of Tolypeutes matacus. Classification (NCBI taxonomy): domain Eukaryota; kingdom Metazoa; phylum Chordata; class Mammalia; order Cingulata; family Chlamyphoridae; genus Tolypeutes; species Tolypeutes matacus. The sequence goes on along the minus strand of JAKSZT010020098.1, from coordinate 8,347 downwards.
TACTGCCTTAACATTAATAGCATTAGTTGGTAATGGATTAAACTCTCCAATGAAAAGACATAGATTGGCAGAATAAATAAGGAAATATGATCAATATTTCTGGCATACCAGAAGCTCACATTAGACCCAGGGAGTCAAGAACATTGCAAGTGAATGGCTTGAAAATAATTTTACATGCAAACAATTACCAAAAAAAGGGCACCAGTAGCTATACTAATATTTGACAAGATAGACTTTAAATGAAAAACTATTGTAAGTGACAATGTAGGACACTGTATATTAATAAAAGAGGTAGTCTACTAACATTGAATTGGACTATCCATGCAACTGTGAGAAGGGCAGGAGGAAGAAAAGTGAACTCTGGGAAATTTTAAGTCAATGATTAAAATTACAACAGTGGGAATTCTCTTTTGACAAATGTGGCAAGAGAGGGTTACTGGTGCAGAGAATAGGGGTGGGGGAATATGCCAGATAGGGCACACCTGGGGCATGCTTCTAGAGAATTAGAAATTGTTAATCTTATTATAGTGTTTTATCTCAGTGAGTGGAAACCCACAAAATAAACAAAATATTAAACTCCTATCCTTGGGACTCCTGCTTTGTTCTTAAAGTCACAAGAAACTCTTCAGATCAGAGGCTGTGACTAATAAAAGAATACAGAAAAATATGCCAAGACCTCAATAATATTGCATGTAACTATGAACCCTATTCTTCAAAAATTGATTTTACTGGTTAACATAGGTTCTGAGGGGAAGGAGAGGGAAGAATAGACTAGATTGGACATATAGAATATTTAAGGGATAGAATTAGTTTGTATGATCTTGCAATGACATATGCAGGTCATTTAAAATTTTGTCAAATCCTATAAAAGTTTACCATCCAAAACGTAAACCATAATGTTAACATTTAACCATATATAGTAGCAATGCTTCACTATTTGCACTCAAGTTAGCTGTTAATACGGAAGACTGGGAAAGCATGAGAGTATTAGGTATATGGGAATACCCTATATTTTCTGTGACTTTTCTGTAACCTAAAGCTTCTTTGAAAATAAAGCAAAAAAAAAAAAAAAAAGATACTGGGAGAACATACAGAAGAAAGAAATTGTCACGTACATAAAAGATAACATTTTAAAGTGATGAAAGACAGAATGATAATTTTTTTTTTATTTTAAATGTTCGTATTTTATTTGTTATTATTTTTATTTTATTTTATTTACTGATTATTTTAACTTTGTTCTGAGGGAGGCATTGGCTTCCAGAAGGGTTACAACTGTGTCAGGGGAGGGACACCGTTGCAGAGTGTCAGTGATGGAGGGATATGTGGGGAGGGTTGCACCTGAGGCATGCCTTTACGATGTATGAACATATTCAAGTGGTCATTGGATGTTGTCTCAGTGTATGGATACCCACACAATAAATGAAAGAATATAGTGTTCCATCCTGAGAAGTCCTGCTACATTCTGTAATAGAGTGGCAAGAATCCCCCAAGGACAAGGGCAGTGCCTATTGAAAGAGTATATACCAATATGACAGGCAAATGATATAGATGATTGTCCTTAGAAAATTTGTTCTTGTGAAATTGAAACTTTGCCTAGTATTATATATTGCTTAAGAATTTCCTTCTGGCTCTCTTCTCCTCTGGAAAAAAACAGCTAGAGGACAGGCTGAAACAGCCCCAAAAAAGATCTAGGGTTTAGGACAGTATGCAAAGGCTGGACACTGCCCAGAGGAAGAGGGACAAAAGAGGGAAATCTGGATGACAGAACCATGAGTTGAAACCAGCAGCTGCTGCTGCCGGCACCCTTCCCCACACTAAAGACCTTCTAGAATTCTCATGCCTCTGGGCCTGTGACTAAAGACAAAGAGGGCTCCAGTGAGCTACCACCCCAGGAAAAGGGAGAGAGAAGGACACAGCCTAAGTGGACTCAACTGCTGACCCACAGATTTGGTCTGCTGTGTCCCAAGAGCCCTCCCAGGCCAGGTGAGACCATAAGTGGATTGCCCTGGGAGCCAGTGAAGGACTGGAGAAATCTGACCCTTGCAATCTCCCTCTCTTCTAGTGGGGACTAATTGTTGAGGACACCCCTGGATAGGGGAGAGAGAGGGACACAGCCTAAGGCTGACTCAGCTTTTGACTCACAGATTTGGTCTGCTATGTCCCAAGAGCCCTTCAGGCCAGGTGGGCTGCACCATTGTTTGACTTGGAACCTTCAAAGGGCTAAAGATATACAAATCTCCCAATATCCCCCTCTATGAATAGAGACTGATTGTTAAGGACTCAGAGGGGAGTGAAAATGTTTTCTAGCAAGCAAATGGGAGGGAGCTGCCATAGAAGTTTGAAGAACTGTCTCAGAGAAAGTTTGAATTACAAGCCTCCTAGCCTCCAGACAGGAAGCTCTATCACAGTGATCTGGTCTGTGTTGCAACAAATAAACTCCAACCAGGCATTGAACTGAGAGCTACCAAAGAGTGCCATCTCCTGGCAGATCAAGTAAAAATTAAAAATAAGTAAGAGAGGCTTTTTATGGCCTCTATACTTTCCCTGACCAAGGCCCTAGGAAGCAAATCTACAACCAATTACTGGGTTCTGTGCCCCATTTTGAACAACCAGCAGGACAATCCTAACAATTCAGGTCAAGCCAACAACCAAAGGGCAATGGTTACTCATAGCCTCCTGCCACCAAATCCCTACAAAAGAGAAAGAAATTGAGCATCTGAGTAAACTACCTCCTAATCAAATGCTTAAGTATCAGCAAAAAATTATGACCTGTACTAAGAAAATAGATGACATGGCCCATGGAAAGGAACACACCAAAGCCCTAGAAGAGATGCAGAATTTGAGAGAACTAATCAGTGAGATGCACACAAATTTCCAAAATCAAATTAATGAGTTGAAAGACAGCATAGTTAAAAAGATAAATGACAATAAGAAAACATTGAGTGAACACAAAGAAGAATTTGAAACCCTGAACAGAAAAGTAACAGAGCTCATGGGAATGAAAGACACAGTAGGAGAGATCAAAAACACATTTGAGGCATACAACAGCAGACTCAAAATGATAGAAAAAAGAATATGTGATACTGAAGACGGAAAAGCTAAAATTGAAGAGAGAAAAGAACAGAGAAAAGAATGGAAAAAAATTGAGCAGGGGCTCAGAGGGTTGAATGACAACACAAAATGCAACAACATACATGTCATGGATGTTCCAGAAGGAGGAGATAAGGGAAAAAGGGCAGAAAAAGTATTTGAGGAAATAATAGCTGAAAATTTCCCAACTCTCACAAAAGAAATGAGCTTACATATCCAAGAAGGACACCGTAACCCAATCAGAATAAATCCAAATAGACCTACTCCAAGACATACTACTCAGAATGTCAAATGTCAAAGAAAAAGAGAAAATTCTCAGAGCAGCAAGGGAGAAGCAAACCATCACACACAAGGGATGTTTAGTGAGACTTAGTGCAGATTTCTCTTCAGAAACCATGGACGCAAGAAGACAGTGATATGATACAATCAGGATACTAAAAGAGGAAAACTGCCAACCAAGAATTCTTTATCCAGCAAACTTTCCTTCAAATATGAACGTAAATATAAACTACTCACAAAGAAACAGAGAATAAAAGAGTTTGCAAAAAAGAATCCACCTTTGCAGGAAATACTAAAGGAAGCCTTAGAACCTGAAAGAAAAAGACAGGAGAGAGAGGCTTGGAGGAGAGTATAGAAGAAAGAATAGCAGAAAGGATAACTAAAAGAGTAAAAACAGACAAAAATAAGATGACATGTGAAAACCAAAGAATAAAATGGAGGAAGTAAATAGTGCATTTGCAGTAATATCATAGAATGTGAATAGATTAAACCCCTCAATCAAAAGATACAGGCTGATAGAATGAATGAAAAAAACATCAGCCATCCATATGCTGCTTACAAGAAACTCACCTTAGACCCAGGGATACAAACCACCTGAAAGTGCAATGTTTGAAAAAGATACACCACATGCATAGTAATGAGAAGTAAGCAGGGGTAGCTATACTAATATCAGACAAAACAGATTTTAAATGCTAAAACGTTATAAGAGATACAGAAGGACATTATATATTAATAAAAGGGACAATCCACCAGGAAGCTATAGCAGTCATAAATATCTATGCATCTAACCAGGGTGCCTCAAAATACATGAGACAAACTCTGGCAAAAATGAAGGAGAAATAGACATTTCTACAATAATTGTTGGAGACTTCAACACCCCACTCGCATCATTAGATAGAACAACTAGACGGAAGATCAACAAGGAAATGGGAAACTTGAACAATATGATAAACAAGTTAGACCTAGCAGACATATACAGAACACTGCATCTAAATTCAGCAGGTCATATATTCTTCTCAAGTGCCCATGGATCTTTCTCCAGGATAGACCACATGTTAGGTAACAATGCAGCTCTCAATAAATATTAAAAGATAGAAATTATACAAAGCACTTTCTCAGATCATAATGGAATGAAAATTGAAATCAAAAATAGACAGGAGAAAGTAAATTTGCAAATGTGTGGAGGCTGAACAACACACCCCTAAATAATCAGTGGGTCAAAAAATAATTGCAAGTGAAATCAGTAAGTATATTGAAATAAATGTAAATGAGAACACAATGTATCAAAACTTATGTGATATAGAGAAGGCAGTCTTCAGAGGGAAATTTATAGCCTTAAATGCTTATATTAAAAAAGAAGAAAGAACTAAACTCAAAGACTTAACTGAACAAGTAGAGAAACTAGGAAAATAATGGCAAACCAATCCCAAAGCAAATAGAAGGAAAGAATGAATAAAGATTAAAGCAGAAATAAGTGAAAATGGGAACAACAACAACAAAATAAAAAACAATAGAGAAAATCAACAAAACCAAAAGCTGGTTCTTTGAAAAGATTAATAAAATTAACAGACTACAAAGAAAAAATGAGAGAAGATGCAAATAAATACTATCAAAAATGAAAGGGTGGAAGTGACAAATGACCCCACAGAAATAAAAAGAATCACAAGAGGATATTATGAGAAACTATATGCCAACAAATTAGACAACCTAGATGAAATGGAGAAATTCCTAGAAATGCACAATCAACCTAAACAGATGCTACAAGAAATACAAGAACTTAACAAACTAATCACATTTAAAGAAATTGAATCCATTATCAATAATCTCCCAGTAAAGAAAAGTCCAGGACCAGATGGCTTCACAGGTGAATTCTACCAAACATTTTGAAAAGAATTAACACAAATCCTTTTTAAATTCTACAAAAAAAATTGAAGAGAAGGGAAAATTGCCCAACAGATTTTATGAAGCCAACATCACCCTAATACCAAAGCCAGATAAAGATACTACAAGAAAACAAAATTACAGACCAATCTCTCTAATGAACATAGATGCAAAAATTCTCAATAAAATACTTGCAAATCGAACCCAACAGCATATCAAAAGACTTATACATCACTACCAGGTGAGATTTATTCCTGGTATGCAACGCTGGTTCAATATAAGAAAATCAATCAATATAATACACCACATTAATGAATTGAAGGGAAAAAACCCACATGATTATTTCAAATGATGCAGAAAAAGCATTTGACAAAATATAGCATTCTTTTTTGATTAAAAAAAAAAACACTTCAAAAGATAGGAATAAATGAAAAATTCCTCAATATGATAAAAAGCATATTTCAAAAACCCACAGCCAACATCATACTCAATGTGGAAAGTTTAAAAACTTTCCCTCTAAGATTGGGAACAAGACAAGGATGCCCACTGTCACTATTATTATTCAACATTGTACTAGAAGTTCTATCTAGGGCATTTAGACAAGAGAAAAAAAATTAAAGGCATCCAAATAGGAAAAGAGTTAGTAAAACTCTCACTCTTTGTGGATGACATGATCCAGTACTTAGAAAATCCTGAAATATCCATGACAAAGCTACTTGAATTAATAAATGAGTTCAGCAAAGTGGCAGGATACAAGATCAACAAACAAAAATCAGCAATGTTTTAGTTCACTAGTACTGAACAACCTGAGGAGGAAATCAGGGGAAAAATTCCATTTTCAATAGCAACAAAAAGACTCAAATACCTAGGAGTTAATAAAGAAGTACAAGACCTATATGCAGAAAACTACAAAACAACGCTAATAGAAAATTTTTTCCATGCTGTATGTCTTATTTTTTTTTTGATTTTTTTAAATTTATTTATTTTTTATTGTGGGTAAAATCAAAATTTTCACAATACATACCACTATTTGTAAAATGATATATAAATATATATGCATATATGTGCATTTGCTTACAAAAATGTTATTTATATATATACAAATATATTTTAAGAGGTGCTTAGATTACCTAAAATATTACACGTAACCCACTGGGATTCCCATGTTGCCCACTTTAAAAAGATCTAAGCAATTGGAAAGACATTCCATGTTCATGGATTGGAAGAATAAATATTGTGAAGATGTCAATCTTCCTTAAGTGATTTATAGGTTCAACATAATACCAACCAAAATTCCAACAGCCTACTTTACAAAATTAAAGAAGGCAATTACCAAATGCATTTAGAATGGTAAGTGCACCCGAATAGCAAAAAGAATTCTAAAAAAGAAGAACGATGTGGGAGGAATTACACTGCCTGATCTTGAAATATATTACAAAGCTACAGTTTTCAAAACTGCATGGTATTGGAATAAAGATAGACACACAGATCAGTGGAATAGAATTGAGAACCTAGAAGAAAACCCTCACCTATACAGTCAACTGGTTTTTGACAAACTTACCAAGTTCATGTTAATGGGACAAAACTGTCTCTTCAACAAATGGTGTTGGGAGAACTGGATATCTATAACCAAAAGAATGAAAGAGGACCCCTATCTCACCCCCTATACAAGAATTAACTCAAAATGGATCAAAGATATAAATATAAAAGCCAGGAACATAAAACTACTAGAAGACAATGTAGGGAAACATCTTCATGACCTTGTAGTATGTGGTGATTTCTTGGACCTTACACCCAAAGCACATGCAACAAAAGGAAAAATATATGAATGGGACCTCCTCAAAATTCAACACTTTTGCACCTCACAGGACTTTTTCAAAAGGGTGAAAAGGCAGCCAACTCAATGAGAAAAAATATTTGGAAATCACATCTGATAAGGGTCTAATATCCAGCATATATAAAGAGATGTTATAACTCAACAGTAAAAAGACAAATGACCCAATTTAAAAAATGGGCAAAAGACTTGAATAGATATTTGACCAAAGAAGAAATAAAAATGGCAAGAAAACAAATGAAGAAATGCTCAACATCACTAATGATTAGGGAAATGCAAATCAAAACTACAATGCGATATCATTTCACACCTTTCAGAACGGCCACTATTAAAAAGTCAGAGAACTACAAGTGTTGGAGAGGATATGGAGAGATAGGAACACTTGTTCACTGTTGGTGGGAATGTAGAATGGTATCACCACTCTGGAGACTGTTTGGCACTTCCAAAAGATGTTTGGAAGATCGTAGACTTTCCATGTGATGCAGCAATACCACAACTGTGTATATACCCAGAAGAACTGAGAGCAGTGACATGAATAGACATCTGCACACCAAAGTTCATAGCAACATTATTCATGATTGCCAAAATTTGGAAGCAACCCAGGTGCCCATCAACAGAAGAATGGATAAACAAACTGGTCTATTCACACAATGGAATATTATGCATCTATAAGAGGAAATGAATTCGTAAAGCATATAACAACATAGATGTACCTAGAGGACATTATGTTGAGCGAAGCAAGCTAGACACAGAAGGGCAAATAATGTGTGATTGCATTACTATGAACCAAATATATTGTGTAACATATTGTTAAACTAAAAAAAAATTATAGGTATCCTGTATGTTTAATTGAGAAATGTATGTATTTATTCATCTGTGTTGACTTTTAAGTTTTAATTGTTTATTTATCCAATTATTAAATGTACAAAAGAATATTTAAAAAAATACAATTATCTCCTGAAAGCCTCCTTGTTGCTCAAATATGGCCTCTCTCTAAGCCAAACTTAGCATATAAATGCATTCCCAGGGATATGCCTCCTTGTCACCCAGGGATAATTATCAAGGGCCAACTTGTGAAGCATTTGGATAAACACTGATGAAAACTGAGAAATATGCAATATAAATTAGTTTTAATGGTTAAGAGCTTTAAAAGTGAGTCAGGTGACTTGGATGAGTCCATTGAGCCATTTCCCATCGTTGTCTCCTCACCAGGAGGAGCTCAATGGACTCATCCAAGTCACCTGGTGAGGAGACAACGATGGG
>JAKSZT010020095.1:0-13477 GCA_026826555.1 Tolypeutes matacus | reverse complement strand
TTTGACCCACTGTTTGTCTAAGAGTGTGTTGTTTAACTTCCATATCCTTGTGCCTAACCTGTTTCTCTGGCCCTTATTGATTTCCAACTTCATTCCGTTGTGGTCAGAGAAATTACTTTGTATAATCTCAATCTTTCTGAATTCATTGAGTGTTGTTTTGTGGCCTAGCATGTGGTCTATTTTGGAGTATGTTCCATGTGCACTGGAGAAGAATGTAAATCCCGCTGTATTTGGGTGTAGTGTTCTGTATATGTCTATTAAGTCCAAATCTTCTAATGTATTGTTGAGTGCCTTCGTTTCTTTATTGATTCTCTGCCTAGATGTTCTGTCTAATGATGATAGTGGTGTGTTGAAGTCCCCTGCTATAATTGTAGAGGAATTTATTTCTCCTCTTAGTTTTTCCAGAGTTTGCCGCACGTATTTTGAGGCACCTCGATTAGGTGCGTAAATGTTGATGATTGTTCTCTCTTCTTGAGAGATTACTCCTTTTACTAATATGTAGTGTCCATCTTTGTCTCTTACAATAGTTTTGCATTTAAAGTCTATTTTGTCTGATATTAGAATAGCTACTCCTGCCCTTTTTTGGCTATTGTTAGCTTGTAAAATGGTTTTCCAGCCATTCACTTTCAGCCTCCTTGAATCCCTGGGCCGAAGGTGGGTTTCTTGTAGACAGCATATAGATGGATCATATTTTCTTATCCATTCTGCCAATCTGTGTCTTTTGATTGGTGAATTTAATCCATTAACATTCAGTGTTATTACTCGTAATGAATTTCTTACTTCAGTCATTTTTTCTTTGGGTTAATGTATGTCATATGTTGTTTTGTTTCTCTTTTTGAGTTTTCAGTTGTTTTTAAACTCTCCTCCAACTCTCTCTCCTTTGTTTTTTCCTTTCAATTTGTAGAGATTCCTTTAGTATTTCTTGAAGTGCTGGTTTCTTCTTGACATACTCTCTTAATTGCTGTTTATCTGTGAATATTTTGAACTCTCCATCATTTTTGAATGCCAATTTTGCTGGATAGAGAATTCGTGGCTGGAAGTTTTTTTCTTTTAGTGTTTTGACTATGTCATACCACTGTCTTCTTGCCTCCATGGTTTCAGCTGAGAAATCAGCACTTAATCTTATTGTGCTTCCCTTGTATGTGATGGTTCTCTTTTCTCTTGCTGCCTTGAGTATTTTCTCTTTGTCTTGAGCATTGGACAATTTGATAAGTATATGTCTTGGAGTTGGCCTGTTGGGATTTATACTATTTGGGGTGCACTGTGCTTCCTGGATCTGCACATCCATCTTTCTCAATAGTGTTGGGAAGTTTTCAGCCATAACTTCCTTCAACACTCCTTCTGTTCCCTTTCCCTTCTCTTCTCCTTCTGGGATGCCCATAATGTGTATGTATGTGCGTCTTGCATTATCGGTTAATTCCCTGAGACCATACTGGAATTTTTCTATCTTTTTGTCTATCTTCTCTACAATCTCTTTGATTTCAACTGTATTGTCTTCCACATCCCTAATTCTTTCCTCTGCCTGTTCAATTCTGCTGCCATGTGAGTCTAGCGTCTTTTTCATTTCTTGACTTGTGTCTTTGTTTGCCATCATATCCATTACCTTTTTAGGTGTGTTAGCTATTTCTTCAGTATGTTTTCCCAGTGTCTTCTTTATATCCTTAATCTCTTCCTTCAGTTCTTTAAGTTGGTCCATGATATTTGTTTGGATAGCTTTGATTAGTTGGTCGATGTACTGCATTGCTTCCTGGTTTTTATTTTGTGCATTGGACTGGTCCATGTTTTCCAGTTTCTCAGAGTCATTTGTATTTTTCTGTTGCCCTCTGGTCATCATATTATCTTGATAGGTTTGTTCAGTTGATTAGCTTTTCTCTATGCTCTAGAATTTTATTTAGCTGTTGGTTCTGCATGTGAGTTAAGTTTTCTCTTTGGCAGTTTTTCTTCTTATTTTATTTCTTTGCTTCTTTTTATGTTTCCTTGAAGGCAAAAGGTTAGGGCCAGAGGAATCAAAAGATGTAAGGAAGGCAGAAGGATTATAGAAATATTGATAAAAGTTAGAAGAGGGGCAAAATGAGACTTAATGAGATGAATATTTAACTTGTGTAGGCAATGTAGAGTACTAGGAAAAAATATGGCGTTCCTACAATGGATTGGGAAACAAATGGAGGAATATATATATATATATAGTGATTTAGAAGGCTAGAATTATGAGGAGGGAGAGAAATAGTAGAGAAAGGTCTGAAAGAAAAAAGTTAATACTAATAAAAAAAAAGAAAAAAGAAGAAGAAGAAAACAAAATAGATGGGATAGAAATTGACACCCTTAAGTTGTGGGCCTATGAAAAAAATGTTGTCTCTAAGAGCCACAACAGAAAACAGAAGGCAGAAAGATGCAGGAAGTATAAGTGGTAGTTTATAATACAGAATCAATATATACAGCGAGTGGGAAATTATTGAATAAGAAGCCCAGCAAAGAAGCGGCCAGCTGGCAGCACCTATTTAAAAAAAAAATAGAAGGAAAAATGAAGGGGGGAGGAAAACGGGAATATTAGCAATAGACCAGAAAGTAACAGAGAGAAACCAAAGATCCACACAGGCAAGCAGTCAAACATAGCTAAGGGGGGGTCAATGATTCTCCTAGGTTCCACATGGATCCTTCCTGCCTACTTGTGTTTATCAATGAATTTCCCCACAGGGTTCTATATGCAGGTCCTGAAGCAGCTTTTAGCTATAAACCTAAATTAAAAAGAATTTATTTTTCATTTGTTGCGGTGACCTCACTTTTTTTTTTTTTTTAGCCAAATGCAGGACCCAAAATAATTCCTCCTCTAGACCAACTCCCTTACGGAAGGGACCCTAGCTGGGCCCATGGAAATTAATCAAGCACATCCCACTTTCCGGACTCCCCAGGTTAGCTGAAGCTCTGATGTTAGTCAGTGAGGAGTGCTAAAGATGGCGGATTCCGCCCTTTCTGGCGCCGAGCTCCTGCATCACCGGGCTGCTCAGTAAATCAGTTTGAGTGCAGATTCGCGTCTGCTCTCAGCCTGATGCTGCTTCAGGTCGGCTTATCTGCTCCCCAAAGCCATGGGGCGGTGCAGGCAGCCAGATCAATGTCTAAAAATATAAAATACCCTTCCCTGTCTTCAACCAAACTCTCCCTTTTTTGGGAAGTGTCCCTTCCTCCTGGCTCCGCAGCGGCCTGGGTCTTATCCCTGGGTGGCTATGGAAATCAGCTCCGTTCCCTGACCAAAATCCCCCCTCCGGTTCACCGGGTGCTGATCAGCTCGTTTGCTCTGTTCACACAAGATCCAAGGGGCACCAGACAGCCAGATCCCCAGAAAATAAAACTTTTTCGCCCCGCCCGTGGCTCCAAATGGCTGTTTTTTTTTTCCCTGACAGTGGGGCTCAGCTGCCTGTGCCAACCTCCACCGGCAGCCTCAAAACTCATGAATCTCCACCGTTCGGTCCACGCCGCCGATCCGCGCAGATAGATGTCCCAAGCTTCTCACTCCACGCGTGCACAGCAGAGACCCCCGAGCAGGACCCTGTCCACAATCTGCCTTGCTCTGGGAGCTTGCAGTGTGTGCCCTCCTACACTAACATCATCTTGCTATCCCCCTTCATTACGTTTTTCCTCCCCACATCTCCTGTTGCATCATCTTGCTGTTTCACCTCACCATGCCTCTGTTCGCACCAGCTCACTGTCTTCTTTAGGAGGTACCAGGAAGCTATGCTCCCTGCTCTGTTGTGTCTCTCACTATGTTTTTTCTACTTATATCGCTTTTTCTGTCAGCTCAGTGTGACTGCCCATCACAACAGCTCACTCTCTTCTTTAGTAGGCACCAGGATCCAAACCAGAGACCTCCAACTTGGTAGGTGGGAGCCCAGTCACCTGAGCCACATCTGCTTCCCTCTCTTCTCCATTGTCTCTTGTGCTTCCTGGATACCAACTGCTCTGGGAGGCCTGTAAGACTCAGGGCTAAAAATGTCATCAGTTTAGACTTTCAAAAACACAGGGGAATAAACACTTGCATAAAATATTTTGTAGAACAGCACTCCTACCTTGAGGGTGAAGCCATGATGAACTGAGCAGCAGATGAAGCTGTTGTCTTTGCTCATAGAGTCTAAGAATCTTTTCATCCCTGGTGTGGCTTGGTGGTGCCAGGGGGCTAGGAATGACCTTTTTCTTATAACTGTGGCTGAGCATTTTGACCTGATGGACCCCTAAGGAACTAGAACAGAGGCTGACTTTTATTTTACATCGCACATCAGGCTGGAACAATTTTCCAGGGGACAGTGGCATCTCTCAAAAGATTTAAAAACATACACTGCCTGTGCTCACCTAGAAAAAGGAATGGTGAATGTAGGAAGGAGCAGACATATCCAAAATCCTGGGTAGGAGAAGGCTGAGGAGGAAGTTTCTTGGGGGGATAAGAGCTAAGATGACTCACCATGTATACCACGAAAATGAATTGCAACACACATGTCCAGAACCAGATACATGCTCAGAAAAGACTTGAGAGGCACATAGGTCTGCACCACCTGGCACAGAGGCATGCCACATAGGAAGGTGGTAAAGGCTAAAGCTGAGAAGTGAAGGCATTTCCCAGCTCACAGCCAAAGTGCAAAGACAGGGGGTAGTAGCATTCTTTTTTCTTTTTTTTGGCTCCAGGCACTTAAGGAAATCTGTCAGAAAGAGACTGCAGGGACCACACATGATGATGAATAAAGTCTTTGCAAAAGTAGTCTGGAAAAGTGACCAAACAAATGGACAGCAGTAGTGTTCAACAATCAACCAAAAAAAAACATGGATAAGTGGAGAATCTGATTTACAAATTATACTCAAAATACCCAGTTATCAATGCAAAATTACAAGGCATACAAAGAAACAGGAAGGGGCTCCTGAGGGCTCTGGAGACACCCAGGTCCTATATAAGGGGGGATAGTCCCAGAGATTGATGCCTTATTAGTGGGTTCTACTTTGGAATCGGTGCTTCTGAGAGTGAGAGTTGGACTCAAATAAATCCTCCCTGCACATGGTCCAACAGTCCCTTCTATTCAAACGTATATGTGATGCTGGAGTCTTTAGGTGTACTTCTAGAGACTGGAGCATCTGGCCTACCTATGTTCCAGCTGTGCCTGGAATCGTGGTGGAGCTGCAACTCGTACCCTACAGCTCAATGGACTCATCCAAGTCACCTGGCGAGGAGATGACGATGGGCAATGGCCATCCCAGGGAATGGAGAGGGCCTGCAGCTGCAGGCAGGATAATCCCATCCACCATATCCATGGGAGATAAGCCCTGTCTCACTTGGAGGTGGAGTGGACATCACCATCCCGGTCCCCTCAGGATTGGGGGAAGAGCTATGGACTACAGTGGACTTAATGGTATTCTGTTGTAGACATATGGTGATTCAAGCAATGGAAGAAATTATAACAGTGAGGTGGAGCCAGTGGCCACTGGATGCTTTCGGGTCAGTGAGGGGAAGGGCAGTTGAAAAACAGGGGCTTTTTTGGGACTTGGGGGTTGTCCTGATTGGTGTTGTGGTGACAGATGTAGGCCATTTTACATCAGCATATACCATGCAGAAATGTGTGGGAGAGAGTGTGGTCTACAATGTGAACTGTGGTCTATGCTTGGTGGCAAGGTTCCAGCATGTGTATATCCACTGCAGGTGATGTGCCACACTGATGAAGGATGTTTATGTGTTTATGTGGGATGTTGTGGGAGGTGTGGGAGGTGGAGGACATGGGAATCCCTGTAATTTCTGTGTAATAGCTAGGTAATCTAAGCACCTTTATATATAACATTTATGTAAGCAAATGCACATATATGCATATATATTTATATATCAAAAAAAACAAAAAAACAAACAAAAACAGAAAAACAAAGAAACAGGAAAGTATCTTACACAGTGTATTAGTCAGGGTTCTCTAGGGAAACAGCTGACAAGAGATATCTGTAAATAGTAGATTTTATAAAATTATCTCATGTGACCATGGAGATGCACAAGTCCAAACTCCATAGGGCAAACTGCAAACCAGGGGCTCTGATGAAGGTCCTTGATGAGTTTCCAGGAGATGCTGGTTGTCTGAAGTTTAACTGAGGGTTAACAATCAACAAATAATTATGTTTACTAAATCCTTATATAGGTGCATTAATATTATAAAATAGACAAAGGTAAACTAGCTAGACTTAGCCTACCCTAGACCTGCTATTGTGAGGGTCATTCCAAACAGGCTTCACCCATTTATGGTTACTCTAGACTTAGCCTCACCCTTGAGTATGCTATTGTGATGGTAATTCCAGACTGACCTTATCCTTGTTTATGGTTTTTCCAGAACTACACTCACCTTTGTGTATGGTTAATACTGTGATGGTAATTACAGACTGACTTTGGTTTAATATCCATATGGAAAACCTTGTAAGTGATCTTTGTTTTGTACTCTGCTATCCCAGAACCTTGTGACATAACCTGGTTTAGTGCCCACATCCATCCTGTTCAGTCCCTTAATGTTTATAATGAAGGAACCTGTGCCAGCTCTACCCCAATTACCAAACAGCACCCTGATGTTATAAAATAGAATGTCTCCAGATCCAAGAGGCAGTTTTGGGGATCACAAGGCCACTGGCCTCCTTTTCTTATGCAAACAAATAAACTCTTTCTCTATTTAAAACCTCAGTGCCTCAGGAATTAGTCTTTAAGTTGCACTGGGAAAAGGAAATAACATTTGCTCATTATCAAATTGGGTAGTTGGTAGGGTATTTCAGACCAAAGTATGACCCAGGGTGGGGAATCCAAGAGGGAAATATCTGGGGGGTACCCTTCTACCTCCATGTGAGGTGGGGTCACCCGCTTGCTTAACTGCTGTGCTCCACTGCATGAATACAGGGACACCCTGAAGACACCATTTGGACTAAACAGTGTGTTTCAAAGACAAAAGATTTTGAAATTTAGTAAGGGTAGCAATGCACAGATGCAGGAGTCAGCTAGCCATTGTTATAAGTGGTATGGGTAGCCACAGCAGAATGTCTCGAGGGAGACAGAGAAGTTAAGGGAAGAGTTATATATCGAAAGAGTTACAAATATGCAGACCTCCACTTTAGTGACAGGTCTCTCAGAACAGCTAGATAAAAGGAGGAAAATGGCTAGGGGTAGGGTTCTCTAAAGGAGAATTCTGTCTCTCAGTTTCAGCCTGGATGGCTCTTTAAAATAAGCCTCTGAGCCAGCAAAATTTCTACTCTGGGAAAAAATCTCTAGGAATAGACAAAGAATTTGTATGCATCCTTACCCCATTCCCCATGTCAGATTTATATAACTGGGAAAATATATCTCACTCTTCAGAGACCCAAAAGAAGACAAAAAGCTTAATTGCTCCAACTGGCAATTGAAATTTATAGGGAATAAGTGAAGTAGTGCAGGAATTGATTGAAAGTCTCTCAGCTTTCCTTAAAGGCCAAGTTGAGAAAAGCTGGTGCTTCCAGGGCAAAGGTCACTACTAAGGTCAATTAAAGCAGGGTTAGAACAAAAGGCTAAGACCCCTTCCCCCATCCCTCAAGGGATGGGAGACATTCTTAAGGAATTAGAAAGCCCCAAGGACCACTGGGCAGTAACCAAAAGAACCTGGAATACAAGGGTCTAGTAGGAAGGGAGCCTAACTACTGAATTAACCCAAAATATTTAAAGCACAGCCTCCGAATTGTATTTCCCTTGATAAAAACCTGCTAACCAAATAGTGCCCAGATAACTCTTTCCCCATATTTTTCTTTAAAATTATTTCCAAGAACACGCTTGTACACTGCAGGCAACACTGACCCCAGAGATCATAAAAAAGTTTAAAAACTGGAGGTGTGAGATGATGGAATACCTGAAGACAACCATACCAAAGGAGTGAGAATTATGAGTCAAACTAGCAAATTTTGTTTTTGTTTGTATATCTAACTCTCTATTAGTGAAATAGAGAATGAAAATTCTTGAGAGCTCTATTCAAATTGCTAAAAATTAAATAAATGCTTATATCTACATACACACATATGTAAATGAGTACTCTTGGAGCCCCAATTAGAAAAACAGAGTAGGATGAAAAGAAGGCCATATAGAAACCAGAATATAGAAACTATTGAAGAAGAAAAAAGGTGTTTCCTAGGCTCCTTAACTTATCAGCACCCAGGGTCTTCTCCTAACCTTGACTATTTTCCAGGCTTTCATTAAAACCAGCTGAGAGAGCTATGGGGGAAGGGTTATGTGAAAAAATGGGGAGTTGTGAGTTTAGCTTAGAATTCTGTCTACTAGGCCTGGGAGTTAAGAATAACAGAGACAGAGGGAATGTTATAGACTAAACCTTGGCTTACATAGTTGATCCCTGTAATTCTCCAATTTAAATTTTTAACAGCCTTTAGATGACATTATTAATCCAAATGTCAAATTTTACTAAGAACACATCCTTGAAAGGTACTGAAAAGCTTTTCTAAATTATGATCAAAATAAATTAAACAATTTTAACATATATGTATATATTCCAGAGCCTAATAGTCAGTATGCTTTTGAGATTGTTCACAATTTTATAATATTATGGAAAAAAGATTTTAGCCTCTTATAGAGGAAGAGAAAACATCTTTTCTTACATTAACTATAATTGTTTCAATTGGGTATATACAGACAGTAATAAAATAAATTAGTATTATATTTATTAGATCTTTAAGATGATGAAAACTGTTTGTGTTTAATGAAACTAAGTTAAAGAATATAGTTCTATCCTAAAGTGAAATTACTAGTTTTTTTAAAGAACTGAATGGGAGATGTAAGACTTAAATGGATATGGAAAGAAGTAAAAGGTTGGTGGAAGTGAATTCATAGTCAATGCTGACTAAAATTTAATAAGGTTGTTTAAGACAGTCTGTTTTTGCCCTAAGATAAAACAGCTTGTTTTCATGAGAGTGGGATTATGTAGAACAAGACCAGAATGGATACAAAAAGTTGTAGAGGGTTTGGGAAAGTAAATTTTGTCTATTGTTGACTGTAATTTAATAAGCTTATTTAAAGGAGAAATTTGTCTTAAGGTGAAGTAACTAGTCTGTTTAAATGGTTATAAATGGTTATAAGAGGTTATAGGAAGTTATAGGCTGTAGGAAGTTTTTGAAATAATTTTCTAAACTAAAGGATTTCCATGTAAATAGCTAATTCCAAGAAGCCATAATCATGTAGAAATCTGTGAGTTGATACTGACAACAAAAAGTAACTTCATAACAGAGAAACCTGTTAGACACCATCTCAAACTGCATATTAAGGTAGTGGTAGGGGAAAAATAATCTTAATTCCATTGGGATTCTTTGGTTTTCATAAAATAATTGAGAAAAAAATTTTTTTTCCTGTACTGCTGAAGTATATTCATGAATACTGTGTATCTTACAACAAACAGTATGGAAGATATTCATTTTAATGTGAAGTAAAATACCTGTTGATTACCTTAATTTTGGTAAAAGTGTAAAAGTAAAACAAAACTTCTACTATAGTCTGAAGTTATAATGATCTCTAGAAGCAGATTCATTTAAAATACAAGGAAATTAGGGCCTAGGATATAAGCTCTTGGAGCAGTCACATTTATTCCTGAGCTCTGCTTTTTCTGTATAACATAGAACTTTTAAGTGACTCAGACACCAGGAACCATCTCTAAAGGTGCTGAAGCAGCAACTATGTGGCTATACACAGAGAGTGGCCAGAGGAGCTGCCAAGCCCGGATCTTAGGCCTATGGGAGAAAGTTCCACTATTATTTTACTCTCCCTCCAGATACCCACTAAACATCTGTGCTTGTGTCCCTAGACTTCTCTTCCAGGTTCACATGGCTTCATGTCTAGACTTTGTCTAACATCTTCCTTGACTGGGCTGTCACAGTGGCAACCACCCACAGTCAAACTGCTGGGTGTGTGGATACATGCCAGCATTGGGCAGCTCTGGTCTCCCCTGGAAAATACTTCCCTTATCTTTCACAAATTGGAGTAATAGGCCAAAGGCTGCCAATAGGAGCCACCCTTCTAGGTGCCAACTCTCAGAGCCCACAAACTCCTGTATTGCTTGTCCTGTTTATATTGAAGCTGTGGTCTTGCATCACAGCCCTACCATTTATACCCTTCATCAAGGATTCATGAAGAAGAGGTGGCAGAAGGCTGTAAAAGTTGTGGGAAGTCAGTGGATTGTGGCATAGGACTTTGCATCCCCCCCAATCCTTTCTGCTCTTTCCCACTCCCGAAACTGCAGCAGCATTCCTGGATAGGAAGACTTGAAACTGGTTGTCAACTGTTGACTGATCAGTAAATCTTATTTTAGAAGTCCCGCTGCCCAACACAAGCATTCCCCACCTGCATATGGACATACATTATAAAAGACCCCTCTAGTTTTGTGTTGAGCTCCTCCCCTTGGTGGGTGGGAAATTGAAGATAAAAGGCATCACAAAGGACAGTGTTGGAGTAGTTTTTGAGTTGAAGTTGTGATGCAGCATCTTGAGCTGGAGCCCCAGGAAGTAGGAACTTGGTCCTGAGGAAAAAGAGAAGGCCCTGGGAAGAGAAGCAAGCCATTTGCCTGATAGTCTGCAGCTGGCTTTGTGGCGCAAAGTAAGCCTGAGCTCAGAGAGAGGCAAGCCCCAGGAAGAGAGGAACCCAAGAAGCCTGAATTCTGGCAAAATTCAGCAGCTGTCTTGCTCCTATATGTGGTGATGGACTTTAGTGAGGGAAGAAACTTATGCTTTATGGCCTGGTAACTGTAAGCTTCTACTCCAAATAAATACCCTTTATAAAGACCAACAGATATCTGGTATTTTGCATTAGCACCGCTTTGGCTGACTAATACAGAGGGATAATGAGAGTTCAATGTGTGTCAGCTATCATTTCAGATTCTCAGCCTATCACCCAAATTTCTAAATTCAAAAGTGTTCTGAAAGCTGAATGCTTTTAAAAAGTCTGCAGCAAACCCTGGCCAAACTAATCTAAGGTTCCTTAGAGCCCTCATGGATACCACTTAGTGTAGATATCCATACATTTTGCTGCAGAAGTACTACGCTTGATTAAGGGGCACTTATGCAATTCATAAAATTCAAATGTTCTGACTTCTTACCCATGTCTGGCCAGGTTTGGGTCAGGGACCATAACCTGCAGTACCCTTCACAGATACTCTGCCCTTTGGCAGCTCATCTTCTTTCCTCTATTGTGTCCTAGGCAGGCTGCTGTCCACTCACCAACAGCTGGTGTTGGTCAGTCCAACATCAACCTGTCTTCAGAGCCTACTGATAAACTCCCCAGGTCACCATTCAACCTGATTCCAGAGTAAGGTCAAGACCACTCATAGCCTGGTCCCCTAGTGTCTCCCCAGCATCCTCAACCTGGCCTTAGTTCCTGCTCTAAAACATCTTTCTCCATCCATCAGGGGTTTCTCTATCACACCTCTTATGACGTTAGACTGAAATGACCCACTATGTACTCCTGGATGGCAGGGCATATTTTTATCCCCAATAGCTAGCATGGCTCCTGACATGCAACAATCAATAAATTGGCACTGAGCTGAACTACTTGTGCTGCTGAGCTCCCCATCCATCTCATCCTGGAGCAGGCCTTCATTTTCATCTTCACTTTTTTGCTTTGGGACAGCTATTAAGAAAATAACCAGAATGCTTGATATGATTGATTCTAATCAAACATATTCTTAAAGATTCTCTGAAACCCTGCATAGGAAATGTGTGTCTGTAGTCTAACACAGTGGACTCAGAGCAGAGGAAAGGTGACAGAAGTCCATTTATCCCTTTTCATGCTCCCTAGAACCTCCAACCTTCTTGAGGGGTCTTGCAGAACCAAAAGAGTAATGGGACATGAGTAACAATGGCCTCTACAAAGTAAAACAAAATTACAATGTTACTAAGATGCAGAGAGGCTGTTGGGCAGTAAAATAAAGCACCCCATTACTTCTTCATCCATTCAGTAAACATCTCAAGTGTCTACTAAATGTTAGGTAAGTAAGTATGAAATTGCAGCTATGCCAGGGCTACTAAGGACGGGTGGTAGGAGGATGGCCTGAGAGGTAGGAGGGAGTAGAAGGGGAACCACAAGAAGGCTGGGTGACCAAGGGGCACCTGAGTAAAGAAGCCGAGGGTGGTCACCTGTGCCAAAGCCATCCAAAGGCCCAGCTGGAGAGTCTCAACTGGCCCTGGCACCCAACAACAAGACACCTTTATTTGAAATCTAGTGCTTCCTGGGCAGGAGGACCACTCTGACAGACAGGGAAGAGGAGGCAGTAAGTGGTTCCCACTGTTTAACATGTGAATTTCTCCAAAGAGACACTTAGTCCTGAACTGGATCCTGTACCAAAAAAATGTAAATGGTTGTGTCAAGTAGAGACACATGACTATGGTCTGTAGGTAACAGTACTGTATCAATGCTAATGTCATAGCCTTGCTAACTGTACTGTCCTTGGGTAAAATGAGGTTAATGTTCGAGAACTTGATAGAAGAGAATGAGTTCTTTGTCCTGGTTTTTCAACTTCTCTAAATGTAGAAATTCCTTCAAAATTAAAAATTAAAACATGTTATAAATATAAGTATCTCAGAACTGGACCAGAGACTTGAGAAAGGCCTTTAAGAAACGCGGGCTCCCTCCGTTGTTCTCCTTTCCCACCTCAAAATCAAACAAAAAAGAAGCAAAAGGGAAAACAAAGACCCTGTGAAACCTCAGGGAGCCCAAAGAAACACCCAGGTAGCAGCAACTCCAGCACCCAGCACCTCCCCAGCAAGGAATCCACCCCTCTTAGGAGGGGATGGGGCAGGGCACTGACCCCCAGATGCTGTCCTGTCCTGCCCCCAGCCATGGACCCGCCCCCTGACCACCACAGCCCATCCCGCTTCCACCTCAAGCTCCACCCTCTGCTTCCACGCCACCAAGCCCCACCCCCTCATGGCCTCACCCCCAGGCACCACCAGAGCCCATCCTACTCCACCCTCTAGCTCCGCCCAGCGATGCCTCAAAGCCAGGCCCCGCCCCCGTGAGGACAAGGCCCCATGAGGTCACGCCCCACGAGGCCCTGGCCCCGACACAACCTTAGGCCATCTAGCTCCCACTTCTAGCTCTTTCGCCCTCCGGTGTCCCCCCTCCGGCGCCTCGCTCCCGTGAGGGCCAGCAGTATCAGGCCCCGACCCCTTGCTGTGAAAGCTCCCCTCAGTGGTCCTCAGAGAATGGCACCCAGAGGGCCCATTGTCCCTCCCACCCCAGGACAGGCCTTGTGTGGTCAGAAACAGACACCACTCCCTGCCTCCACCAGATAGCAAAGTAAGCACGGATCAGGCCGCCCGCCATCGGCAAAAAGAGCGAGCGCCCAGGGCGCTGTTGAGAAAACGCAACATCCGAGCCAGCCACGCCGGCACCCAAACCTTCAGAGGACGCCTACCTGCAAAAAGGCTGAGCGAGTGCCTCTGGGGCCCACGGAATGCCCCCAGCAGC
>JAKSZT010020089.1:0-14656 GCA_026826555.1 Tolypeutes matacus | reverse complement strand
AAGGTAAGTAAGATGCTTGTTTGTTTGGGGGCTAGGCACATGCATTCTTTGGTTATGGCAAGAGAATGCTTTTTCCTAATGCTACACCAAGGAAGTAGTTTCTATACTTGACAAATCTGAGAAAATTTTGTATTTTATTTGCTTCATTGCATTGTTTTCACTTAGTATTGTCTTCAAAACACTGGTTTTACCAAACATGCTGTCAGTGCAACAGGTACTTCAACTTTGAAACGTTAGTAAGATACCTCATTATTGGGCTGCTCTGCACTTGCTTTCATTCACAGTGTAAAAACCCAGATTGTGCGAAATTCCAAGCCAAATCAATACTTTCTTCTTTATCCAAATCTAAGATTGCTCTATTTTATGCAGCCTTGCCCCTGCTTTCACATACATTCATCTGTAAAACACTTGTTTTAACTAACAACCTGTGAATCCCGGAGGAAACTCACATTTGAAAGTTAAGTAAGACACTTGTCTGTTTGTTATACATTTGCTTTCACCCAATAATTGAAATCCCTGCATTTACTATTCCAAAGCTTCAGTTTCTTCAATGTGTACATCAAAGTAAGTTTATTCCTTTTGCTGCTAAGCATGTGTTTTCACTTAAAATCCTCTGCAAGGCACTGGAATCTCTTACCTCTATGTGAAAGTAGGAGGTACTTCCAGTTTGAAAGATAAGTAAGATGCTTGTTTTTTGGGTGGCTATCTACTTGATTTCTTTGAGTGTGCCAACAGAATGCTTTTTCCTAATTGTACACCAAGGCAGTAGTTTCTATACTAGACAAATCTGAGAAAATTTTGTGTTTAATTTACTGCGTTGCATGGTTTTCATTTAGTATTGTCTTCAAAACACTGGTTTTACCAAACACGTTGTCAATTCAGCAGATACTTCAACTTTGAAACGTTAGAAAGATACTTCTTTATTGGGCTGCTCTGCACTTGCTTTCATTCACAGTGTAAAAACCCAGATTGTGCGAAATTCCATGCCAAATCAGTAATTTCTTCATTACCCAAATCTAAGATTAGAGTATTTTATGCTTCCCTCTGTTTTCCCATACATTCATCTGTAAAACACTTGTTTTACCAAACAAGCTGTGAATTCCGGAGGAAACTCACCTTTGAAAGTTAAGTAAGAAACCTGTCTTTTTGTCTGTTATACATTTGCTTTTACCCAATAATTGAAATCCCGGCATTTACTATGCCAAAGCTTCAGTTTCTTCAATGTGTATATCAAAGTAACTTTATTCCTTTTGCTGCTAAGCATTTGTTTTCACTTAAAATCCTCTGCAAGGCACTGGAAGCTCCTAACTCTATGTGAAAATAGGAGGTACTTCCAGTTTGAAAGATAAATAAGATGCTTGTTTTTTGGGGGGCTATGCACTTAATTTCTTTCAATGTGCCAACAGAATGCTTTTTCCTAATTCTACACCAAGACAGTAGTTTCTATACTTGACAAATCTGAGAAAATATTGTTTTATTTGCTGCTTTGCATGGTTTTCAATTCGTATTGTCTTCAAAACACTGGTTTTTACCAAATACGCTGTCAATGCAGCAGGTACTTCAACTTTGAAATGTTAGTAAGATAGCTCTTTATTTGGCTGCTCTGCACTTGCTTTCACTCACAGTGTAAAAGCCCAGATTGTACCAAATTCCATGCCAAATCAGTAGTTCCTTCCTTATCCAAATCTAAGATTAGTGTATTGTTCGCTGCCCTGCCTCTGTTTTCACATACATTCATGTGTAAAACACTTGTTTTAACAATCATGCCATGAAAGCCTGAGGAGACTAACCTTTGAAAGATAAGGGAGATAATTTTCTGCTTGTCTGTTATGCACTTTTTTCACACAATAGGTCAAAACCCTGCTTTTACTATACCAAAGCTTTACTTTCTTTAATGTGGAAAACAAAGTAAGTTTATTCCTTTTACAGCTAAGCAAGTGTTTTCACTTAAAATCCTCTTCAAGGCACTGGAATCGCCTAACTCTATGTGAAAGTAGGAGGTACTTCCAGTTTGAAAAGTAAGTAAGATTCTTGTTTCTTTTGGGGATTATGCACTTGCTTTCTTTGAGTATTCCAACAGAATTCTTTTTCCTAATTCTACACCAATGCAGTAGTTTCTATACTTGACAAATCTGAGAAAATTTTGTGTTTTATTTGTTGTGTTGCATGGCTTTCATTTAGTATTGTCTTCAAAACACTTGTTTTACCAAACACGCTGTCAATGCAGCAGGTTCTTCAACTTTGAAACGTTAGTAAGATACCTCATTACTGGGCTGCTCTGCACTTCCTTTCACTCACAGTGTAAAAACCCGGGTTGTATGAAATTACATGCCAAATCAATAGTTTCTTCTTTATCCAAATCTAAGATTACTGTATTGTATGCTGCCCTGCCTCTGTTTCACATACAATCATCTGTAAAACACTTGTTTTACCTATGATTAGTTGTTCGATGTACTGCATTGCTTCCTGGTTTTTATTTTCTGCACTGGACTAGTCCATGTTTTACAGTTTCTCAGAGTCATTTGTATTTTTCTGTTGCCCTCTGGTCATCATATTATCTTGATGGGTTTGTTCAGTTGATTAGCTTTTCTCTATGCTCTAGAATTTTATTTAGCTGTTGTTTCTGCGTGTGAGTTAAGTTTTCTCTTTGGCAGTTTTTCTTCTTATTTTATTTCCTTGCTTCTTTCTATGTTCCCTTGAAGGCAAAAGGTTAGGACCAGAGGAATCAAAAGATGTAAGGAAGGCAGGAGGATAATAGAAATATTGATAAAAGTTAGAAGAGGGGCAAAATGAGACTTAATGAGATGAATACTTAACTTGTGTAGGCAGGGTAGAGTACTAGGAAAAAATATGGAGTTCCTACAATGGACTGGGAAAACAAATGGAGGAATATATATATATATAATGATTTAGAATGCTAGAATTATGAGGAGGGAGAGAAATAGTAGAGAAAGGTCTAAAGGAAAAAGTTAATACTAATAAAAAAAAAGAAAAAAGAAGAAGAAGAAAACAAAATAGATGGGATAGAAATTGACACCCTTAAGTTGTGGGCCTATGAAAAAATGTTGTCTCTAAGAGCCACAACAGAAAACAGAAGGCAGAAACATGCAGGAAGGATAAGCGATAGTTTGTAATACAGAATCAATATATACAGCGAGTGGGAAATTACTGAATAAGAAGCCCAGCAAAGAAGCGACCAGCTGGCAGCATCTATTTTAAAAAAAAAAGAAGGAAAAAGGAAGTGGGGAGGAAAATGGGAATAATAGCAATAGAACAGAAAGTAACAGAGAGAAACCAAAGATCCACACAGGCAAGCAATCAAACAGAGCTAAGGGGTGTCAATGATTCCCCTAGGGTCCACGTGGATCCTTCCTGCTACTTGTATTTATCAATGAATTTCCCCACAGGGTTCTATATGCAGGTCCTGAAGCAGCTTTTAGCTATTAAACTAAATTAAAAGGAATTTAATTTTCATTTGTTGAGGTGACCGCACTTTTTTTTTTTTTTTTTTTTTTTAGCCAAATGCAGGACCCAAAATAATTCCTCTTCTAGACCAACCCCCTTACGGAAGGGACCCTAGCTGGGCCCGTGGAAATTAATCCAGAACGTCCCACTTTCCAGACTCCCCAGGTTAGCTGAATCTCTGATGTTAGTCAGTGAGGAGTTCTAAAGATGGCGGATTCCGCCCCTTCTGGCGCCGAGCTCTAACGTCACCGGGTTGCTCAGTAAATCAGTTTGAGTGCAGATTCGAGTCTGCTCTCAGCCTGATGCTGCTTCAGGTCGGCTTATCTGCTCCCCTAATCTACGGGGAGGTGCAGGCAGCCAGATCAATGTCTAAAAATATAAAATACCCTTCCTTGTCTTCCAACCGAACCCTCCCTTTTTTGGGAAGTGTCCCTTCCTCTTGGCTCTGCAGCGGCCCGGGTCTTATCCCTGGGTGGCTAGGGAAATCAGCTCCGTTCCATGACCAAAATCCCCCCTCCGGTTCACCGGGTGCTGATTAGCTCTTTTGCTCTGTTCACACAAGGTACAAGGGGTGCCAGGCAGCCAGATCCCCAGAAAATAAAACTTTTTCGCCCCGCCCGCGGCTCCAAATGGCCGTTTTATTTTTTTTTCCATAACCGTGGGGCTCAGCCGCCTGTGCCAACCTCCACCGGCAGCCTCAAAACTTACGAATCTCCACCGTTCAGTCTACGCCGCCGATCGGCGCAGATAGATGTCCCAAGCTTCTCACTCCACGCATGCACAGCACAGACCCCCGGGCCGGACCCCGTCCACAATCCGCCTTGCTCTGGGAGCTTGCAGTGTGTGCCATCCTACACTAACACCATCTTGCGTCCTCCTCTCTCATTATATTTTTTTCTCCACAAAATTCTGTTAAAGTGTTGAAAAGACTCTCACCCAGATCCTTGCTTCTTATAAGCGTGGAAGTAGGGGAATCCAATGATGGTATTTTGCGTATCTCTATTGCCAGCTCACGCCATGGACTGTTAGCAACCTCATTATTGGAAAGGGAGTCATTAGTACCCATGAGTCCAATTAGAGTGGAGAGCCACCTCAGACATTCCATGTTTAAGACACTGTTCTTCAAGAACCACTCCCGGTATCAGCTGTATTATTCAGGGTTCTCTCAGGAAACAGAATCAGCAGGAGATATCTATCAATAATATGAAATTTTAAAAGAGTCTCTCACGCAACAGTGGGGATACACAAGTCCAGGTTCTGCAGGCAGGCTGCAAACCAGTGGCTCCAATGAAAGCCCGATGAAAGGTCATTGATGAGTTTCTGGGAGAAGTTGGCTGTCCAAAGACGAGCTGGGAAATTCTCTCTGAATGTTGAAATCATTTCCACTTTTAAGTCATTCAACTGATTGGATAAAAGCATCACCCATTGGTAATGTAATCTCCCTGATTGATGCAGATGTAACCAGCCATCCACGCAGTAAACTCACTGGCGATTGAAGTCTATAAATGCTCTTGTATTACAATTAGCCCAGTGCTTGCTGGAACAAACACCTGGACACAACTACTTGGCCGAGTTGACACATTAGCCTAACCATCACACCTTGTATTAGGTGGTGGTTTCTTGGACCTTACAACCAAAGCATGTGCGACAAAAGAAAAAAGAGATAAATGGGATCTCCTCAAAATTAAACACTTTTGCACCACAGAGGACTTTGTCAGAAAGGTGAAAAGGCAGACAACTCAATGGGAAAAAGTATTTGGAAATCACACATCTGATAAGGGTTTAATATCCAGGATATATGAAGAGATGTTACAACTCAACAATAAAAAGACAAATGACCCAATTAAAAAATGGGCAAATACTTGAATCGACATTTCTCCAAAGAAGTAATAGAAATGGCAAATATCACATGAGGAAATGTTCAAAATCACTCATGATTAGGGAAATGCAGATCAAAACTACAATGAGATATCATTTTATTCCTGTGATAATGGCCAGTATTAAAAAGACAAAGAACAACAAGTGTTGGAGTGGATGTGGAGAGATAAGAACACTTCTTCACTGTTGGTGGGAATGCAGAATGATACACCCACTGTGGAGGACTGTTTGGCAGTTCCCAAAGAAGTTGAATATTGACTTGCCACCTGATCCTGCAATACCACTACTGGGTATATACCCAGAAGAACTGAGAGCAGTCATACGAACAGACATCTGCACACCGATGTTCATAACAACATTATTCACCATTGCCAAAAGTTGGAAACAACCCAGGTGTCCATCAACAGATGAATGGATATACAAACTGTGGTCTATTCCCATGATGGAATATTATGCAGCTGTAAGAAGAAATGAAGTCATAAAGCATATGGCAACATGGATGAACATGGAGGACATTATGTTGAGTGAAATAAGCCAGACACAAAAGTACAAATACTGTATGAGTGCATTTCTATGAACCAAATATATTGTGTAACATCTTGTTAGATCCAAAAGAAAAAAAATTTAAATGCATCCATTACAGTTAATTGAGAAATGTATATATTAATTCATCTGTGTTTACTTTTTGTTTTAAATTGTTTATATTTTCAATTATTAAATGTACAAATAAATTTTCAAACAAAAATAAAAAAAATAAACAGATCAACAACAACAAAAATACTAATAAGTTTGCTAGCAGCAACTCACTTTAAAAGAAATGTAAAAGAATATTCTTGAGGCAGAAAGAAAATAATATCAGAAGGTTCCAGGTTCAGGATGGATGGAAGAACAATATCTTTTAATTAAATACATATATCTAAATGACTCTTGAATGGAAGAAGCAATAATAATATCTGTTGCCTAGGACATCAATAAAGTGTTAAAATACACCATAAAGTAATATGTAGCATAAGATGGGTAAATGGATATGTAGCAGTTTGATATCATTATGAATTCCAAAAATAGATATTGGATTATGCTTGTAAACTGGTCTGTTAATCTGGGCATGCTTAAGTAATGATAAGGACTTTGTTTGGGTCACAGGAGGTGGGGCATTGAGCCCCACCACTTGGTGGATGGGGTCTCAAACATAAAAACACATGACAAAAGACAGAACTGGAGTATTTTTGATGTTGGAGTTCTGATGAGCAAGGACAGAAGGTCCCGGGGAAGAGAGACAAGCCTTTCACCTAACAGTTCACAGATGGCCTTGTGGTGAGAGGCAAAGCTTAGAGAACCTCATATTCTATAGCGGATCTTGTGAAGGAAACAGAGTCGCTGAGCCCAGAGATAAATGCAGCCCTGGGTTGAGAGGAACACAAGAAGCCTGAACCCAAGCAATTGTTGGCAGCTGTCTTGCTCCAAGACGGGGTAACAGACTTTGGTGAAGGAAGAAACTTATGCTTTATGTTCTGGTAACTGTAAGCTTCTACCCTAAATAAATACACTTTATAAAAATCCAGAGATTTCTGGTATTTTGCATTGGCACACCTTTGGCTGACTAATACAGGAAATAAAATGTTTTGAAATACATTATTTGGCCAGTAAATAATAAATAATAAGTGCAGATTTGGATAGGCAAGCAAAAGTGATATAATTTCCCTGGTACACTTCAAAGATTATTGAATAGTGCATCTCATCCAAATAAATAGAAGAAAAAATTTGAACAAATATAGTCAGTCCAAAACAAAGTATTTAGGATTTCCTGGGTTGCCATGTTTGCCTTTGTTCTGGGTCACCTTACTCATGCATCTTTGGAAGCTGCCACTTTCTTCTCCTTCAGAAGCCTGAAGGTTCCAGGGTTGATTTATATGCTGTTCTTTTGTTCCCATGATAAATCAAGTGTTGTATCCCTTCCGCATTTCCTAGTTATGAAGACACCAAACTGGATATGATGCTCATTTGAAGCAAGAAGAGCCATGAATGATAGAACAAATAAAAAGGAGATATTGTTGCGCTTTCCAAATCGGACGCTTAGGTGATTCATATTGGATCTTTCGTCTTTTCTAATGAATGTATTCAATGCTATAAAGTTCCCTCTAAGCACTGCTTCTGCTGCACCCCACAAACTATGAAGAAGCATAGGATATTAAGAAGCAGAAAGAACCACATATCAAAAGGTTTGTTCATGAAGCTATATCCACTTCCACAACAGTACAGACTTAATAAGAAGACAGAGAATGTAAGAAAGTTGGGAAAATATTTTCTCTGACCACAAGCATTGTTTCCTCAAAAAACACTTCTCTGAATGTAACCTCATTTTGCGGGATTATTGTAATTTGAAGTGGAATTTGATGGGGCTGGGAATGATCCAAAGAATATTTGGGACCAGGGTCCTCACTCCATGTGGAATGCAGGCAAGTTTATTTAGGCTGCAGCTGCTTTTTATACTACAAACCTGATAACAAAATTAGGGCTTCCTTCACTAGTTTCTCAGCTTGGTATGTGAGAGCCCTGCCTGTTTCTGTGTTCCCAGACAATCTTTCTTGGGAATTCAGATCATAACATCTTAGTGTTCTGTTCATCCCATTCTGCCTCCTTCCTCTGATGTCTGCAGTATGCAGTGTCCTTGAAGACATTTACTAATGTTTCTCTGCCAGCAAGCATACTGTTTAAATGCTTAACCCTTTCTGCACTGGCTCTCAGCATCTTTTCCAACAATTCCACATTTTTGTTTTTCATCCAGGGTGACTGTGCCTGTCTTAGTTTGCCCTCCTCTGAAGGTCTTACCCCTCACTTGCCACCAGCCAAGCTCCATGGACAGGTGCTTGAGAGTCAAGGGTTTTAAGCACAATCAAGATATTGGCACGGCTGGCCTTTTCAGCCCTATTAATGTGGGACAGGAGGGATGTGCGAATGCCTCCTAATACAGTTAACTGTAACAGAGCACCAATGACCACGACACCGAAGTTAGCATGTACAGAGTTTGATTTCCACCGATGTAAGTGGTTTGTTTTATTTATTTATTTTATTCATTTATTTTTTATTGTGGGTAAAAATCAAAATTTTCACAATACATACCAACATTTGCAAAATGATATATAAATATATATGCATATATGTGCATTTGCTTACAAAAATGTTATTTACGTATATATATATAAATATATTTTAAGAGGTGCTTAGATACACAAAATATTACATGGAACACACTGGGATTCCCATGTTGCCCACCTCCCACACCTCCCACCACATCCCACACAAACATCTCCCACAAGTGTGGCCCACCACTCTCAATGGACTTACACATCCTGGGGCCTTGCCACCAACCACAAACCACAGTTCACACCATAGACCACACTCTCTCCCACACAGTTCTGAGTGGTGTGTGCTGATTTAAAATGGCCTACATCCTTTGCCACAAAGATACTCAGGACAACCTCCAAATCCCAAAGAAGCCCCTGTATTTCAACTGCTCGTCCCCTCCCTGCCCAAAAAGTGTCAAGTGGCCACTGGCTCCACCTCATTGTTATAATTTCTTCCATTGCTAGCTTCAACATGTGTGAACAACAGAATACCATCAAGTCCACTCTAGTCCATAGTTCTTCCCCCAATCCTGAGGGGACTGGGATGGTGATGTCCACTCCACCTCCAAGTGAGAGAGGGCTTATATCCCATGGATATGGTGGGTGAGATGATCCTTCCTGCAGATGCAGGCACTCTCCATTCCCTGGGATGGTCATTGCCCATCATTGTCTCCTCGCCAGGTGACTTGGATGAGTCCATTGAGCTGTAGGGTAGGAGTTGCAGCTCAACTGAGATTCCATGCACACCTGGCACATAGGTAGGCCAGAGACTCCAGTCTCTGGAAGTATATCTAAAAACTTCTGCATCACATATAGGTTTGAATAGAAGGGCCTGATGAACCCTGTGCAGGGAGCACTTATTTGAGTCCAATTCTGTCACTCTCAGGAGCACAGATTCCAAAATAGAGCCCACTGATAAGGCATCAGTCTCTGGGTCTAACCGCACTTATATAGGACCTGGGTGTCTCCAGAGCTCTCAGGAGCCCCTCTGTGTGGGGTGATAGGCACTTAGAAGTTCTATGAGCTCCTACTGAGGTGTGCGTAAGAGTTACCTCTGGGATGACCTCCCGACTCTCTTTGAAGTCTCTGAGCCACTTGAACTCATTTGTCTTTACCTTTTCCCCCTTTAATTCAAGGTCTTTTTCCAGTTGTGTTGCCAGTTGGCACTTGGTATTAATCCCTTGTTGCCAGGGAGGCTCATCCCCGGGAGTCATGTCCCATGTTGGGGGGAAGGTAATGCAATCATATGCTGAGTTTGGCTTAGAGAGAGGCCAGATTTGAGCAACAAGGAGTCTCCCAAGTGGCAACCCTTAGGCACCCCACAACTGCAGGCTAAGTCTCATTTACAAGAGCAAAGATTCACAAGGGTAGTCATCAATAAAAAGAACACATCAGTGCATCATCCTCTTTTCACAGACACTGTCCCTGCACTCAGAGGACTACTGCTGCTCCCTTGGAGACTGTGGCAGAGCTCTCTAGGCTAGGAATTCAGATTCCCTCATTTATTGTGTGATTGTCCCCCCATCATGCCCATGCCCCATCTTTTGATCTTTTGAACGATTTTGTATATCTTTCATGTATATTTGGATGAACTAATTCCCATGAAACCCCCCTCCCAGACACCCCCCACCAATAATCCCCTGCAGTACCCATTGTAACCCTTCTGTGATCCAAATCCTCCATGAACATATAGTCCATAAAATAATCAAATACACTTACTAGGAAAAAGAAACAAATATGTTAAGCTTACATGCAAGAGACAAACATAAGGAAACTCAGGGGAAAAAAAAAGGAGAAGGAAAAAAAAAACAAATAATCAAACAAAAAACAAAACAATATAAAATATAATTAGCGGATTGGGACATTCAAAAAATGGGCAAAAAGGCAAAGGAAATGCCTTTAAAAATATGTATATATATATATATATTCATTTTTTTTCCTTTCTCTTTTTTCTTCTCTCTTCCTTTTATCACTGTGTTATTGGATGTCTGGTGTGCCGTGACATCTTACCCCTCTCAATCAACATTGTCTCCCAATTTTTTCATTTGATTTTCAAAGAAGATTTAGGTCACAGCAAAGTCACATACGAAGTGCCGGAGATTCCCAGATACCAAACCACCCCACTTTGCCCACCCCATATTAACCCCCCCTTTTTTTAATGTTAGCAATGTTATAACTGTTATACACATAGCAAAATATAGCAACTAAACATCGTCAATGATTTACAGTATAGTTTACAATTTAAATGATACAGTTTAATAATTTTGATGATATTTACCATGTCCTGTGGCCATTACTGTAAGGTAATGAAAAACTTTCCCCATGACCACCAAACACCCCATTAGATCTTGACTCTTCTCTTCCCCCGTGCCCCCCAGTGCCCATGATACCACCTCCTCCCTACCCATGGAATGTCAAGATTCACAGTTACATGCCCTGGGTATTTGAACCTGCCCTACCTAATCCACCCCCCCACCAGTGCTGCACCACCAAACCCAGGAACACTACCATTCATCTGCCCCATCCCCCAACATGCAACCATACTCTATCCCTTTACCATAGTTTATGTCCATATGGGTGATGGCTCAAAGCCTGCTCTTCTCTTACTCTCCTTTGTTAACCTATCTTTCAGACAATGGTTCTCAGAGACTGCTCACTTTCCTTAGTTCAGATCAGTGAGTTCACATACTGTTCATCCTTCGGTGCCTGGCTTGCTTCACTCAACATAAGGTCTTCAAGATTCATCCACATTATTCCATGTGTTAGCATTTTGTTTCTTCTTACAGCTGAGTAATATTCCATTGTATGTATGTACCACATTTTGCTTATCCATTCGTCTGTTGATGGGCACCGGGACTGATTCCAAATTTTGGCAATGGTGAACAATGCCGCTATGAACTTTGGTGTGCATATATCTGTTTGTGTCTTTGCCCAGCAGTGTAATTGCTGGATCATACGAAACATCTATTGTTAGTTTTCTGAGGAACCACCAAACTGTCCTCCACAGGGGTTGGACCATACTACAGTCCCACCAGCAGTGGATGAGGGTTCCTATTCCTCCACATCCTCTCCAACATTTAGTGTCTCTTGTTTTTTTTAATAGCTGCCATTCTGATGGCTGTAAGATGGTATCTCATTGTAGTTTTTTTTTTTTAATATTTATTTATTTATTTATTTATTATTATGGGTAAAATAAAAATTCTCACAATACATACAAACATTTCCAAAATGATATATAAATATATATGCATATATGTGTATATGCTTACAAAAATGTTATTTATATATATATATACATATATTTTAAGAGGTGCTTAGATTACCCAAAATATTACACGGAACCCACTGGGATTCCCATGTTGCCCAAATCCCACACCTCCCACCACATCCCACACAAACATCTCCCACAGTGTGGCCCTGTCATTGTAGTTTTAATTTGCATTTCCCTGATAGCAAGCGATGTTGAGCATTTTTTCATGTGCTTTTTAGCCATTTGTATTTCTTCCTTGGAGAAGTGTCTTTTCAGATCACTTGCCCATTTTTTAAATGGGTTGTTCGTCCTTTTATTTTCGAGGTGAAGGATTTCTTTATTTATGCAGGATATCAGGCTCCTATCAGATATATGGTAGCCGAATATTTTTTACAATTGTTTAGGCTGCCTTATTATTTTCTTAATAACAATCTTTGAGGTGCAGAAGTTTTTAATTTTGAGGAGATCCCATTTGTCTATTTTTTCTCTTGCTGCTCGTGGTTTGGCTGTGAAGTTCATGAAACCAGTTCCTATTACAAGGTCCTGTAGATGCTTCCCTACATTATCTTCCAAGGTCTTTATGGTTTTGGCTCTTATATTTAGATCTTTGATCCATCTTGAGTTGATTTTTGTATAAGGTGTGAGATGGTATTCTTCTGTCATTCTTTTGGATATGGATATCCAGTTTTCAAAGCACCACTCTTTAAAGAGGCAATTCTCTCCCAACTGAGTGGGCTTTGTGGCCTTGTCAAATATCAGATGACTGTCTATGTGAAGATCTATATCAGAACTCTCAATTCGGTTCCATTGGTCAGTACGTCTATCCTTGTGCCAATACCACGCAGTTTTGATCACTGTAGCTTTGTAGTATGTTTTAAAGTCAGGTAGTGTGATACCTTCAACTTCATTTTTCTTTTTCAATATATCTTTGGCAATTCGGGGCCTCTTGCCTCTCCAAATATATTTTGTGGTTAGTTTTTCCAGTTCCTTATAATATATAGTCTTGACTTTTATTGGGATTGCATTAAATCTGTAGATTAGTTTGGGTAGGATAGACATCTTGATGATGTTTAGTCTTCCTATCCATGAACAGGGAATATTTTTCCATTTATTGAAGTTTTCTTTGATTTCCTTTAACAGTGTTGTGTAGTTTTCTGTATATAAGTCCTTTACATCTTTAGTTAAATTGATTCCTAGGTATTTGATTCTTTTGTTTACTATTGTAAATGGTATTTTTTTCCTGATTTCCTCCTCAGTTTGCTCTTTATTGGTGTACAGAAATGCTACTGATTTTTGAGCATTGAGCTTATAGCCTGCAACATTACTGAACTCCTTTATAAGTTCTAGAAGCCTTGTTGTAGATT
Source organism: Tolypeutes matacus (assembly GCA_026826555.1). Taxonomy (NCBI): domain Eukaryota; kingdom Metazoa; phylum Chordata; class Mammalia; order Cingulata; family Chlamyphoridae; genus Tolypeutes; species Tolypeutes matacus. The sequence continues at coordinate 1,574 of JAKSZT010020089.1, read as the reverse complement.
TCTCAGGGCTTTCTATGTATAGGATCATGTCATCTGCAAATAATGAAATTTTTACTACTTATTTTCCAATCTGGATGCCTTTTATGTCCTTTTCTTGTCTCAGTGCTCGTGGAAGAACTTCTAAGACAATGTTAAATAGGAGTGGTGATAGTGGGCATCCTTGTCTTGTCCCGATCTCAGAGGGAAGGCTTTTAGGATTTCACCGTTGAAAATGATGTTAGCTTTGGGTTTTTCATATATACCCTTTATCATTTTCAGAAAGTTTCCATCTATTCCTATCTTTTGTAGTGTTTTTATGAGGAAAGAGTGTTGTATTTTGTCGAATAATTTTTCTGCACATATAGAGATGATCATGTGATTTTTTTCTTTCAGTTTGTTTAAGTGGTGTATTACATTGATTGATTTTCTTATATTGAACCATCCTTGCATACCTGGGATGAAACCCACTTGGTCATGGTGTATAATCCTTTTGATATGTTGTTGAATGCGATTAGCAAGTATTTTGTTAAGGATTTTAGCATCTAGGTTCATTAGAGAAATTGCTCTGTAATTTTCCTTTCTTGTGCTATCTTTATTTGGTTTTGGTTATTAGGGTAATGTTGGCATCATAGAATAAGTTAGGTAATATTCCTTCTACTTCTATTTTTTGGAAGAGCTTAAGTAGAATTCGTGTTAGCTCTTTCCGGAATGTTTGGTAGAATTCAGTTGTGAAGACATCTGGTCCTGGACACTTCTTAGTTGGGAGGTTTTTAATGACTGAGTCTGTCTCTTTACTTGTAATTGGACTGTTGATTTCATCTCTTTCTTCTTTCATCAATGTCAGCCATTTGTGGGTTTCTAGAAACTTGTCCATTTCCTCTAAATTGTCATTCTTTTTGGCATATAATTTTTCAAAGTATCCTCTTATTATACTCTTTATTTATGTGGAGCAAGTAGTGATATCACCTTGCTCATTCCTTATTTTCTGTATTTGCATTTGTTCTCTCTTTTTCTTTGTTACTCTGGCTAAGGGTTTGTCAATTTTGTTGATATTCTCAAAGAAACAGGTTTTGGTTTTGTTTATTGTTTCCAGCGCTTCCTTATTCTCTATTTCATTTAGTTCTGCTCTAATCTTTGTTATTTCCTGCTTTCTCCTTCATTAGGTTTAGTTTGTTGTTGTTTTTCCAATTCCTCCAAGTGTGCAGTTAGGTCTTAAATTTTAGCTCTTTCTTCTTTTTTTATATATGAATTTATGGCTATGAAATTCTCTCTAAGGATTGTTTTCACTGCATCCCATAGGTTTTGATATGTTGTGTTGTCGTTTTCATTAGTTTCAAGGAAGTTACTGATTTTTTTGAAATTTCCTCTTTGACCCACCCACTGTTTGTCTAAGAGTGTGTTGTTTAACTTCCATATCCTTGTGCCTAACCTGTTTCTCTAGCCGTTAGTGATTTCCCACTTCATTCCGTTGTGGTCAGAGAAATTACTTTGTATAATCTCAATCTTTCTGAATTCATTGAGTGTTGTTTTGGGGCCTAGCATGTGGTCTATTTTGGAGTATGTTCCATGTGCACTCGAGAAGAATGTAAATCCCA
>JAKSZT010020087.1:0-11407 GCA_026826555.1 Tolypeutes matacus | reverse complement strand
ATATGCATATATATTTATATATCATTTTGCAAATGTTTGTATGTATTGTAAGAATTTTGATTTTTACCCATAATAAAAAAAAATAAATAAATAAAAAATAAAAGAAGAAAGAGCTAAAAAAAAAAAAAAGAAAGAAAAAGAAAGAAAATGCAAATGTTTAAAACACCCTTGCTTAATTTGGTAAACTTTAATTTGCTAAAGCTACTGAGAAAATAAGTATCAGTTACAGAGTGTTTTGCATTTAAGTGTAACTAAATAATATTGAATAATTAAGAAAAAAATAAAATAAAATAAAATCATTTTTGGATGACTGCAAAAAAAAAAAAATTTCACCATCCTACTTTGCAGAAATGTAAAAGCCAATTATCAAATTTATTTGGAAAGGTATGGGGCCACAAAGTGTCAAAACCATCTTGAAAAAAAAAAGTTGGAAGATTCACGCCTCCTGACAATAAAGCATATTACAAAACTACATTGGCCAAAATAGCATGGTCCCGGCACAAAGAAAGATATATAGAGTGATGGAATCGAATTAAGATTTCAGAAATAGACACTCCATCTATGGCCAATTGATTTTTGACAAGGCTGCCAAGTCCATACAATTGGTAAAGAGTAGTCTCCTTAACAAATGGTGCTGGAAGAACTGGATACTATATGCAAAAGAATGAAGGAGAACCTCTGTCTTACACCATAAACAAAAATTAACTCAAAATGGATCAAAGACCTAAATATAAGAAACAGGACTATAAAACTCATATAAGTAAGTGTAGGGAAGTAGCTTCAGGATCTTCTGTTAGGAAATGGGTCGTTAGACTTTACACTCAAAACACAAGTAACAAAAGATAAAATAGGTAATTTTTTATGCATCAATGGACTTTATCATGAAATTGAAGAGATAGGAGAAAATATTTGGAATATCTGATAAGGGTTTAATATCAAGTATATAAAGAAATCCAACAACTGAAACAAGAAAAACAACAACAACAAACAAGCAACCCAATTAACAAATGGGCAATACTTTTGAATAGACATTTCTCCATGAAGGATATACAAATGGCTGAAAAAAAAAAACATGAAAAAATGCTCAACATCATTAGATATTAGGGAAACTCAAATAAAAGTGACAATGAGATACAATTTCATACCCACTAGAATGGCTACTCCAAAAAAAGAAGCACAAAAAATATCACAATGTTGGAGAGGATGTGGAGAAATAGGAACATTAATTTATTGCTGGTGGGTCTGTAAAATGGTGCAACCACTGTGAAATATAGATTGGTGATTCCTCAGAAAGCTAAGTATAGAGTTACCATATGATCCAGAAACCCCTCTACTAGGTATATATCCAAAATAATTTAAAGGAAAGAATCAAATAGATATTTGCAGACCAATGTTCATAGTAGCATTATTTACAGTTGCTAAAAAATGGAAGCAACCGAAGGGTCCATCAACCAATAATTGGATAAACAAAATGTGGTATATGCATGCAATGGATTATTCAGCCAAAAAGGAGCGAAGTATTGATTCATTGGAAAATATGGATGAATTTTGAAGGCATTATGTTGAATGATATAAGCCAGACACAAAAGGTCAAATAATGCATGATTTCATAATGCATTATTTCTAATGAAATAATTAGAATAAGCCAACTTATTGAATAAGAATCTAGAATATAGGTAACCAGTGGCTGGGCTGGGGGTAAGGACTAGGGAGCTAATGCTTAAATTTGACAAAATTTCTATTTGGGTTGATTGTAAAGTTCTAGAAATGGATAGTAGTGATAGTAGCACAATATTGTGAGTGTAATTAACAGCACTGAATTACATATGTGAGTGAGGTTAAAAGGAGGAATTTTAGGTAATAAATATGTTACCAGAATGAAAAAAATTAAAAAGATAAGCAAAGGAGAGGGAGCAGCAAGATGGCAGTAGAGTAAGGACCTCCAAGTGTCAGTCAAGCTACAGGGCAGTTAGCAATCACACAGAACAATCTAAAGTACCTGTTTAGGTATCCCAAGACAAGAAGAGCATCCTGCAACATCCTTGAAAGAATGGAAGGAGGAGACTGTCCATCTGTAGTGAAGATTCATGAGTAGAGCACTCCATGCTTGCATGGACTGGACTGTTTGGTGCCTGTGGGTCCAACCCAACCCCTAATAGGATAGGAGGGGACTGGTGTTTCCTCAGTCTCTCTGGGCAACTGCACGTACTTTCAGCCTGCATGGACTGGTCTGTTGGGCACCTAAGGTTCCATTCCTACCTCTTAAATGACAGAAGGGACAGTATTCCCTCAGTCTCTCGGGGTAACTGCAAGTGTATTTGGTCCACATATATTAGATTTGTGGGCACCCCACAGGATCCATCACGCCCCTGGCAGGGTTGGAAGGGAGCCAGTGCTACTTAGTCTACCAGGGCAACTGAAATCAGTTTTGACCCACATGGTTTAGTTTGCTGCCCACACTTGCAGCTTCATCCCTGCCCCAGGCAGGGGAGGAAGCTCGTGAAGCTTCACCAGACTCTCCAGGCAACTATAGATGATCTTGGCCTGCACAGCTTGGATTAATACATATGGATGGAGCTTTGTACTTACCACTAGCAGAAGAGAAAGTTGGAAGAATCTTCATTGGTTCCTGAGGCAAAATGGGCAGCATAAGCCTCCACAGCTGGGAGTATCAACTACATCCTTGGCTCCTATTACACAACCACCAAGGAAGAATAACCAATAAAGCCCTATACTAAAGGTAGAATCTGTGCCCAGAATGAATACATCTTGTATACATTGTAAGCCAGATTCCAAGACCCCAACAAAAAATTACACTCCATATAAGAAACAGGAATATATTGCTCAGTCAAAGGAACAAGATCTGCTTCCATATGACATAAAGGAGTTGAGACAACTAATCATAGATGTTCAAACAAATCTCCTTAATAAACTCAATGAGATGGCTAAAAGAATAAGGATATTAAGAAGACATTGGGTGACAGCAAACAAGACTTTGAAAACAGACATAGGAAAATAGCAGATCTTACAGGAATGAAAGCACAGTAAATGAAAGTAAAAATACACTGGATGCATATAACAGCAGATTTAGAGAGGCAGAAGAAAGGACTAGTGAGATTGAAGACATGGCCTCTGAAATTGAACATACAAAAGAGCACATAAAGAAAAGAATGAAAAACATTGAATTGGGTCTCAGGGAACTATATGATGGCAAGAGACATGCAAACATACATGTCCTGGCTGCCCCAGAAGGAGAAGCGAAAGGAAAAGGGGCAGAAGGAATATTTGAAGAAATAATGGTAGAAAATTTCCCAATCCTATTGAAGGATATAGATGTCTGTGTCCAAGAAACACAGTGAAATTCCATCCAAATAAATCTGAATAGGCTTATTCCAAGACACCTAATAATCAGAATGTAAAATGTAAAAAACAAAGAGAATTCTGAGAGCAGCAAGAAAAAAATGATGCATCACATACACGTGATACTCGATAAGATTAAATGCTGATTTCTCATCAGAAACCATGAATGCAAGAAGGCTGTGGTATTTGATATATTTAAGACACTGCAAGAGAAAAACTGGCAGCTGAGAATCTTATATCCAACAAGAATCTTAAATCTTCATCTTTCAAAAAGGCTGGTGAGTTTAAACTATTCACAGATAAACTGAAAATGAGAAAGTTTTCAGCTTTCTCATTTTCAGACCTGCTTTGCAGGAAATATGAAAGGGAGTGACACAACCTGAAAAGAAAAGACAGTAGAGAGAGGCTTGTAATAGAGTCTAGACATGAAAATTATATCAGTAAAAGTAAATAAAAGTGTAAGAAGAAGAGTTTTGAAAATAAAATATGACAGATAAAATTGAAAGGTCAAAATAGATGAAGTAAGAACTGCCTTTACATTAATAATATTGAATGTTAATGGATTAAACTACCCAATCAAAAGACACAGATTGGTGGAATAGATAAGAAATATGAACAATCTATATGCTGTCTACAAGACACTCAACTTAGATGCAAGGATACCAATAGACTGAAAGTGAAAGGTTGGAAAAAGATATTCTACACATGCAGTAACAAGAACAACAACAACAAAAAAGCAGAAGGAGCTATACTTGTATCAGATGAAATAGACTTTAAAATCAAAACTGTTATTAGAGCCAAAGCAGGTTATTATATGTTAGTAAAAAGGCAATTCACCAGGAATAAATAACAATCATAAATGTATGTGCACTTAATCAGGATGACTAAAGTTACAGGAGACAAACAATGGCAAAACTGATGGGAGAAATAGACTTCTCTACAATAATAGCTGGAGACTTCAATATACCACTGTCAGCACTGGAGAGAACATTTGGGCAGAAGATTAATAAAGAAACACAGAGTTTGAATAATATAATAAATGGACTAAACCTAATAGACATATACAGAACTTTGGCCTGAAAACATCAGGATATACATTCTTCTCAAGTGTTCATGAATCTTTCTCCAGGCTAGATCAAATGTTGCATCACAAAGCAGATCACAATAAATTCAACAAGATTGAAATTATACAAAATACTTTCTCTGATCATAATAGAATAAAGCTGGGAATCAACAACAAGTGGAAAATGGGAAAATTGACAAATGTATGAAGATTAAATGACACACTCTAAAATAATCACTGATTCAAAGAAGTTATTATGAGAGAAATCAAGAAATATCTTTAGGTAAATGGAAATGAGAACACACCATTTCAGAACCAATGGGAGGGAGTGAAGGAAGTGCTGAGAGTGAAATTTATAGTCCTCAATACTTACATTAAAAAAGAAGAAAAAGCTAAAATCCATGACTAACCTACACACCTGAAGGAAGTAAAAAAAAGAACACCAAATTATTCCCAGAGCAAGCAGAGGGAAGGAAATAAAAAAGACAAGAACAGAAATAAGTAAAATTGAGAAAAAAGTAGAATTAACAAAACCAATGTTTGGTTCTTCAAGATTAACAAAAGAAACCCTTAGCTAAACTGACAAAGAAAAATAGAGAGAAGATGCAAATAAATAAAATAAAAAATGAAAATGAGGACATTACTACTGACCACACAGAAATAAAAGAGATCATAAGAGGATACTATGAACAACTGTATGCCAATAAACTAGACAATGGAAATGAAATGGACAAATTCCTAAGAACATACAAACAATCTACAATGACCTAGAAGAAACAGAGGAACTTAACAAACCAATCACAAGTAAAGAGATGGAAACGGTAATCAAACAACTCCCCAAAATGAAAAGCCCAGGCCCATATGGTTTCACAGGTGAGTTCTACCTAACATTCATAGAAGATTTAATACCAGTCTTACTCAAACTGTTCCAAAACTTGACCAAGAATGAATGCCATCAAACTTGTTCTATGAAGCTGATATCACCATAATACCAAAGCCAGTTAAATATATTAGAAAAAAGAAAAAAAAAAAGAAAAGAAAAGAAAATTACAGACCCATTTCTTTAATACTGATGCAAATATCCTCAGCAAAATACTTGGAATCAAATCCAACAAGATATTAAAAGAATTATTCATCATGATCAAGTAATTTTTTTTTCCCAGGCATGCAAGGGTGGTTCGACACAAGAAAATCAACCAGTGTAATACACCACATGAATAAATCAATGAAGAAAAATCACATGATCCTTCGACTGTCACAGGAAAGACATTTGATTAAATACAGCATCCTTTCTTAATTAAAAAAAAAAGTGCTAAAATAGAAAGGAATTTAAGGAAACTTTCTTCACATGATAAAGGCCATATCTTAAAAAACCACAGCTAACATTGTATTCTATGGTGAACGACTGAAAGTTTTCCTGTTGAGATCGGGAACAAGACAAGAATGTCCAATGTCACCACTGTTGTAAAATATAGTGCTAGAGGTTCAAACTAGAGCATTCAGTCAAGAAAAAGAAATAAAAGACATCCAAATTGGAAAGTAAGAAGTAAAACTTTCACTATTCACATATGATATGATCCTATACCTAGAAAGTCCCAAAAAATCTACTACAAAGCTGCTAGAGCTAATAAGCGATTTCAGCAGAGTAGCAGGATACAAGATTAATATGCATAAATCACTAGTGTTTGTATACACTAGTATACAAACTGAGGAGGAAATCAGGAAATCAGGAAAAAAATTCCATTTACAATAGTGGCTAAAAGAATCAAATATTTAGGAATAATTTCAACCAAGATTTTAAAGCACTTGTATTCAGAAAACAACAATGCATTTTTAAAGGAAATAAAAAAAGACAGAAATAAATGAAAGAATATTCTTTGATCATGAATTGGAAGATTACATATCATTAAGATGCCATTCTACTGAATCGGTGGTTCAAAAAAAGCCCCTCACATATATGGTCAAGTGATTTTTGACAAGGCTGTCAAACCCACCCAGGTGTGGCAGAACAATCTTTTCAACAAAAGGTGCTGGAAGAATTGTATATCTATCTCCATTAGAAAGAAAAAGGATACCTATTGCACGTCTTATAAAAAAATTAACTCAAAATGGATCAGACCTAACTAAAAAATCTACAACTATAAAGCTCCTAGAAGAAAATGGAGGGAAACATCTTCAAGTCTTGGTAGTAGGCGGTGAACTCTTAAAGCTTACACCAAAAGCACAAGCAACAATTGAAAACGTGTATAAAAGGTACTTCCTCAAATTTACACAATTTTGTGATTCAAAGGACTTTGTCAAGAAAGTGAGAAGGCAGCCCACTCTATGGGAGAAAATATTTGGAAACTGCATATCTGATAAAGATTTTATTTCCATTCTACATAAAGAGATCATAAAACTCAACAATAAAAGGCATTTATTTACTTTTTACTCTTGATGCTTGTGCTTTTAGTGCCATACATAAGATGCTGTTGCCTAATCCAGGGTCCCAAAGATTTACTCCCATTTTTTCTTGTAAGAGTCTCACAGTTTTAGTTCTTACTTTCAGTTATTTGATCCATTTTGAGTTAATTTTTGTGTATGGCATAAGGTATGAGTCTGACTTCATTCTTTATATATGGATATACATTTGTCTCAGCATTATTTGTTGAAAAGACTTCCTTTCCCCATTGAATTATGCTGGTATACTTGTCAAAAATCAATTGACTATAAACATAAGGGCTTATTTCTAGACTCTCAATTTAGATTACCTTGATTTAGAAATGAGGAAATTGAAGGATGGAGAGGTTAAGTAACTTGCCAAAGAATGGCAATCTAGTAAGCTGGAACACGATGTTGGTTGGACCATTTGCAAATGCCATGCATTTACCCATTGTACTCTAATTCCATGTTACAGGTCTAATCTCTATTAATCCATACAGATTCTTTTTTTAATTTCACAACTGATAAAATAGATGCCATGTTTTACAATTCCAAGTATTACTATCCCTGGGTTCCATTTGAAAAATATATGTAAATTCAAGAATATCACACCATTTATGCTTCCAATAACATCATCAAGATAGTGAAACAATTCACAGAAAGTGAGAAAATATTTTCTATGTATCAGACAAGACACTAGTATATATAAAGAATATATACAAGAATATATAAAGAAATCTTAGAACTCAAAAATACAAAGACAAAAATCCAACCAGAAAATGGGCAAAGTTTTGAAGAGGTCTTACTTTTCTTACCTTACCACTGTGAAAGCAGACACTAACATTTTCATTCACATGACTAATAATCATAATTCTCAAGGAAGAACATGTTTAGCAGGTTTTGAATTCAAGAAAGAACCTCTTTGGACTACTCTATTCCCTTTTTTTTTTTAGTATATTTTATTTTATTTTATTTTTTTATTTTTTATTGTATTATTATTTTTTTTTATTGTGGGTAAAAATAAAAATTTTCACAATACATACCAACATTTGCAAAATGATATATAAATATATATGCATATATGTGCATTTGCTTACAAAAATGTTATTTATGTATATATACATATATATACATATATTTATGTATATATATAAATATATTTTAAGAGGTGCTTAGATACCCAAAATATTACACGGAACCCACTGGGATTCCCATGTTGCCCACCTCTCACACCTCCCACCACATCCCACACAAACATCTCCCACAAGTGTGTCCCACCACCCTCAATGGACTTACACATCCTGGGGCCTTGCCACCAACCATAGAGGTGGAGTGGACATCACCATCCCAGTCCCCTCAGGATTGGGGGAAGAACTATGGACTAGAGTGGACTTGATGGTACTCTATTCCCTTTTGTTACAATTTTAAGTAACTTTTGTTTTTTGTGTATAGTTAGCAACTCCTTTGAAAGCTTGCAAACATTAAATTTAGGGCTTGTCATAAAGACTATTAATGGTTGATAGTCTTTTCCCAGAAGTGTGTTAGTGAAAAAGCTGTCAACTTTTGATATAGAAACTTCATTGCAAGATTTATTCTTACTCTTTCAAATATTAAGATATTTTGGTGAAAAACATGTATTATAACTTCTCATATTGAATGCAAAGAGCCTATTTGTTTCTTTAAGAAAAATATCCAGGGAAACTTAGAACAGGTATAAATTTAAAGAGCAATACACAATTTTTTTACAAGATATTTGGATAAATCATAATAATGCTAAGGTGTGTCATAAAGGAAAATAATTCCCTAAAATTTTGATTATTTCTCTACTCCTTTCTGTTTCTGTACATGTTAAAAATTATGTTCTGACTGATTAATTAATGGTTTGTGAACCATTTGCAAGGATGTATGGAAAGGTTATTGCAAATGAAAAATAATGAGATAATGGGGAATGAGAGGGGGAAGGTGCCATTGGTGCAGACTGGACACCAGATATTGCAGTGATAAAAGGCAAAATGTCAAAAAAAAAAAAAAAAAACTTTTTAAATTTTTTAAAATATATTTTTCATTTATAAATATCCCAATCTTTTAATTTTATTTTATTTTTTGTTTTTTTAAGTTTTCATGTATTCTGTCTCTTACATTTAAACTTATCATTAAAATTTCAATTTCCTATTAATTGTATTTGGCTATTGCATTGGCTTCATTTTTAAAGAAGCTTTGGATCACAGAAGGGTTACAACTGGGGTGGGAGAGTATCATTGGTGGGGGGGTGTCAAGGATTGGGGGTGCATGGGAGGAAGTTCACCTGAACATACACATAAACTATATGAAATTGTTCAAATATTCAGGGGCATTGTCACAGTGAGTGAAGAATCACTCAATAAATAAGAAAATACTGAATTCCCATGATGGAGAGCTCTGCCACATTCTCTAAGGGAGCAGCAACAGTCCCCCAAGTGCAGGGGCTGCGTCTGGCAAAGGAGGATGATCCACTGATGGGCCCTTGTTATTGATGACTAGCCTTATGAGTCTTTGCTCTTGAAATTGAAACTTAGCCTATTGTTATGGGGTGCCTAAGGGTTGCCTCCTGAGAGCCTCCTTTTTGCTTAAATGTGGTCTCTTTCTAAGCCAAACTCAGCATATGAATGCATTACCTTCCTTCCAGCGTGGGACATGACTCCCGGGGATGATCCTCCCTGGCATTGAGGGATTACTACCAAGTGCTAACTGGCAATGCGACTGGAAAAAGACCTTGAATAAAAGGGGGAAAAGGTAAAGACAAATGAGTTCATATGGCTAAGAAACTTCAAAGTGAGTCCGGAGGTCATCCCAGAGGTAACGCTTACACACATCTCAGTAGGACCTCAAAGACTTCCAGAGAGGCTATCACCCCAAATAGGGGGCTCCTGAGGGCTCTGGAGACACCCAGATCTTATGTCAGGGCAGATAGCTCCAGAGTTTGGTGCTTGCCTACTTTGGGATTTGTGCTCCTGAGAGTGACAGAGTTGGACTCAAATATATCTTCCTTGCACCTAGTTCATCTGTCCCTTCTATTCAAAGTTATACGTGGTACTGGAGTTTGTAGGTGTACAACCAGACATCTTTGCACTGTCCATGTGCCAGCTGGGCCCAGAATCTCAATGGAGCTGCAACTCTTACTCTACAGCTCAATGGACTCACCCAGGACACCTGGCAGGCAGATGATGATGGACAACGGCCATCCCAGGGAATGGAGAGAGTCTGCAGCTGCAAGCAGGATAATCCCATCCATCTTATCCATGGGATATAAACCCCTTCTCAATTGGAGGTGGAGTGGACATCACCATCCCAGACTCCTCAGGATTGGTGGAAGAGCTATGGACTAGAGTGCACTTACTGGTATTCTATTATAGACATATTGTGATTCAAGCAAAGGAAGAAATTACAACATTAATGTGGAGTCAGTGGCCACTGGATGTTTTGGAGGCAGGGAGAGGGAAAAGCAGTTGTTGTACAGGGGCTTTTTTGGGACTTGGGAATTATCCTGAGTGACATTGCAATGACAGATATAGACCTTTTTATATCATCATATAACATGCAGAACTGTATGGGAGAGATTGTGAACTATGGTCCATGTTTAATGGCAAAGCCCCAGGATGTGTTTATCTGTTGTAGGTGATGTGCCACACTAATTAAGGATGTTTATGTGGGAGGTTGTGGGAGGTATGGGAGGTGGTGCATATGAGAATCCCTATATTTTTTGTGTAACATTTATGTAATCTCAGTGTCTTTAAAAATTTTTTTTAAATTTATTATATAAAAAAAGAAATCTTATTGCATATTTCTGCTTTTATGATTGAATTTCATTTGAATTTTATTTGTCCAGTTCCTTTTGCATATATCATACTTCTAATTTTGTATTTTACTATAGAAGTGCTGCTGTAAAGTGGGTTTCTCAGTGAAGGGTACTGCAATATAAAAAAGACTAGACAAAGAGTTTTAGAGAAAGCTGGGTCAGGGGGCTAGCAGACAGAACTCCACTGTCTAGCCCCCCAGCACAGACAACCCAGTGCTTTTATTAGCAGAGAAAAGTTCTTGTTATGTGCAGAAAAGCACAATCACTGATTAACTATTCTTGGAATTTGAGCGGGTGTACTTTACTTGGAAGGTCTGTTTTTCTAATCTATCTATATCTTATCTTATCGTATCCTTGAGCCCTTGGCATCAGCAAGAGTCCAGAGAGTGCTCACAAGGTTTTCTTCTTGAACAAGTCTCTGGTGTTCCAGGCATTCTGTTTTTGAACTCTGAGCCAAATTCCATGTCTCAAGGATTCTTTCCCACAGGTGTCATGGCACACCAGACATCCGATAACACAGTGATAAAGGGAAGGAAAAAAGGGAAAAAAGAAAGGAGAAAGGAAAATAAAAAAGAATATATATATATATATATACATATATATTTTTAAAGGCATTTCCTTTGCTTTTTTGCCCATTTTTTGAATGTCCCAATACACTAATTATATTTTATTTTGTTTTGTTCTTTGTTTGATTATTTGTTTTTTTTTCCTTCTCTCTTTTTTTTTTT
>JAKSZT010020084.1:829933-846426 GCA_026826555.1 Tolypeutes matacus | reverse complement strand
TTGGTGTTAGTTCCCCTTAAGAACAGAGAGTGGCTGGGGACCAGGGACAGCCCCTGAGACAATCCAACCTATATGTGCCTCAACCTGACCAGCTCTGAAATAGAGAGTCATGTTACTTTCTCTTTCCCCATCTATAGCACCTGGAGCTGACTAAGGATGAGCACATGGGTGGGGCTAGAGTCTGGATGGTCATTGTCAGGCACAGAAGCTCAGTCCCTACAAGAGGCCATCAGTGAGCAGAAAGGGAGGCAGGGCTGGTCCTAGGACTCGGCTTCCTATTTAGCCAGGCCCAGTGCCAGCTTCTCCATCCCGGTTATCTGGAAGGACAGCTACTTGGAGGACATCTGTCAGTCTCCAGACAATCCCGGATTTAAAGTGGTGGTGGGTTACAGGTTGTTGTCTATGACTGGTGCAGAGCTGGAGCCCTGTGCACACATCTCATTGCCCAGTTAAGTACAAGCACCATATTGTGACAGAGCCAGAGGGTGAGGTGGACTGGGGGTGAGTTCCTGTGAGGCTGGGCAGGGGCATGAGGGGAAGACACATAAATTGGGCTGGGAATAAAGATGAATTTGCACCCCAACCAAGTAGCTGTGATTGGAGCCTCAGTTTCCTCATCTATAAGACGAACAATGCCACCTTTTTGATCAGTTTCCATCAGGTTGGTGGCTTGTAGAGCTATCTGCAGGGCACACTGGATGAATGGACTGAATGATTTGCTGCCCACCATGAGCTTCCAAAGGAGCAGAATCACCTATCTCCCTTGCATCTGAACTGGCTGGACACAGAGTCAGTGAACGGAGACCCAAGTGCTCCCAGTCTCAGTCAGGATCTGGTAGGCAGTTTACCCACGCCTGCCCTAAACCATCAGAACTGCTGTGGTGTAGCCACTTCCCACTCTGACTTGATGTACTTCTGTTAATGCATCTAAACCTCACCGGGGCCTGGAGGCTGGTGCTCTCTTCTGCCCATTTCCCAATGGAGCTGCTGAGACTCAGAGGTTTTCTGTTGAGGAAGATAATTGCTGACTCAAATTCTTGGATAAGGGCCTATTTGGAGTATATTTTCTCCTTGAATAGACAAGGAACAGTGTCTTCAAGAAAAGGTAGTGGGAAAAGTGGATTCTTTCATGTAAAAAAAAAAATGAGGTGCAACCCTACTTCAACTAATATAAAAAAATTAACTCAAAATGGAACAAAAACCTGATATGAGAGCTAAAACTTAAAAGTCTTTTAGAAGGAAACAAGGAATACTTCATAACCTTAGATTTCCAATAATTTTTATATATGACATCAAAGCAAAAGCAACAAAATAAAAAATAGATAAATGGACTTCATGAAAAATTGAAAAAAATTTTTGCATGAAAAGACATTCCCAAGAAAGCAAAAAGACAACCTATAGAATTAGAGATAATTGTTATGAATTATATATCTCATAGTGTTTAATTTATTAGAATAAATTTTTAAAAATTGCTACAACCCAACAAAACTGGGTAAAAAATCCTATTACAAATGGGTTAATGAAGAACAAGAACAGATATATACACACCATTTTTCATAGCAGCAATATTCACTATCGCCAAAATTTGGTATCAACACAAATGCCCTTCAACAGATGAATGAAAAAACAAATTGTGGTATATATATATAATGAAATATTACTCAGCTGTAAGAAGGAATACAGTACAGTACAGTAGAGTACAGTAGGGTAGAGTAGATAGTATAGTAACACATGGGATAACAAGGATAAATCTTGAGGATCTTACATTCAGTGAAGAAAGTCAGGCACTGAAGGACAAATATTACATTACTTCAGTGATATGAATTAAGCAAATTGAGCAGACTCACAGAGCTAGAGTCTGGAAGATAGGTTTACAGGAAAGGAAAGGGAGAAGAGTTGTGAGCCAATGGCCATATGGGCCAAATCTATGATAAGGTGGTAGTGCGTAGTTGTACAGTGGAGGAGCATGACTGTGGAGTAATGATACTGTTGGGTTGGACGGTGCTGGTTTGTCAGGGAGGTGGGTTGGAGAGGGTGTGTTGGACTTTCCATGGAACTGGGGAGAAGGTTGGGGTAGTGAGCAGGTGAACACTGGAGATGGGCGGGTACTTTGTTGAAACTACAATGTTGGGAATACTCTTTTGGCAATATGGCAAGTGAGAGCTGCTGGTTTGTAGTGTTGAAGTGGGGGCATTCAGTACAGGGCGCACCTTGGGCAGGCTTCTAGCTAGTGTGTGAGTGTTCATCTTGCCATAGTGTGTTATATTAGTGGGTGAAGACACACATAATGAGCTTTAAGGTGGAAGACTCCTATCTTGGGGAGGCCCACTATGTTTTCACATAGAGGGGTGGGAGTCTCTCGAGATCATGGGCTGTGCCTAATAGGGGAGGACAGACCAGTGTGTCAAGTTCTCAGTGTTGTTGCAAGTAAGTACGAATCTTGTCCTTCATGGAATAAAGCTTGTTGGTTGACATGGGTCCTGAGGAAAGTGAGAGGGAGGAACAGAATAGATGGAACAGGGGGCATTTTGGGGGAGTTTGAAGTGTTCTACATGACCTTGCTATGATGGATACAGGCCATGATGAATTGCATCAAAGTTTTTAAAAGTATATGGTACAAAATATAAACCATAAAGTAAACTATGAACCATGGTTGGTAGCTATGTTTCAGTATTTGTACATCAGTTGTAACAAACCTACTACCCACATATAGTATGTTATTAATAGAGGAAGAGAGAAAAGAGTGAGGCTGCTGGGTATAGAGGAGTTCCCTGTATTTGGTATGTGACTTTTCTGTAAACTAAATCTTCTCTGAAGACAAACTGAAAAATTAAGACACTGGAGGAATAAATGGAAGAAAATGACACTGTACATATAAGACAACAGATCTTACAGTGATGTAGGGCAAAATGCCAAAAAATAATTTTTAATAATATTTCATTATTTTTATTTTCTCCAATTTTGATTTTTTTATTAAAAATTTTTCTATTTTATTTCTTATTTTTAAAACTATCATTATTATTTCATTTTTTATTAAATAATATCTTATTAATTTCTGTTAATTCTTTTTGCCTATTTTATTTGCATCATTTTTGAAGAAGTTTTGGATCACAGAAGGTTTACAACTGTGGCAGGGGAGGATCATTGGTGCGGTTAATCAGTGATGGGGAATACATGGGAGGAACCCCACCTGGGCAAACATATGAAGCATATAGATGTGTTCAAATATTCATGGGGCATCATCATGGTGGGTGGAGATTCACACAATAACCAAAGGAATATCAAATTCCCATCCTGGGGAGCTCTGCCAAACTTTCTAATGGATCAGCATGTATCCGCCAAGGATAGAGGCAATGACTAGTGAAGGAGGATGGTCCTTCGATGGACCCATGATATTAATGACTGTGCGTATGAAACTTTACTCTTGAAACTGAAACTTAGCCTAGTATTAGAGGGTGCCTAAGCATTGCCTTCTTGTTGCTCAACTGTGGCATCTCTCTAAGCTGATCTCAGTATATAAATACATTCCCTTCCCCCCAAGATGGGACATGACTCCTGGTGATGAGCTTCCCTGGCCCCAAGGAATTACTACCAAGCACCAACTAGCGATACAACTGGAAAAAGACCGTGACCAAAAGGGGGAATAGGTAAAGACAAATGAGTTTATATGGCTAAGAGACTTCAAAGTGAATCAGGAGGTCATTCTAGAGGTTATGCTTATGCACGTCTCAGCAGGATCTCATTGCCTGCCAAAGTAGATACTACCTCAAATAGCAGGAATCCTGAGGGCTCTGGAGGCAACCAGACAGTATAGTTAGGGCAGATAGCTCAGGAGCTGGTGCCTTGCCACTGGGCCCTAATTTGGAATTTATGCTCCCCAGAGTGACAGAATTGGACTCAGCTATGTTTTCCCTACACATGGCTCTTCTGTCCTTCTATTTGAACCTATAATTAGTATGAGAGTTGGTAGGTGGACATCCAAGAGACTTAAATCTTTGGGCTGTCCATGTGTCAGCCAGGCCCTGGATCTCAATGAATTCACAACACCTACTCTCCAGTTCATTGGTCTCACCCAGGAAAACTGACATGGAGGTGATGATGGACAACTGCCCTACCAAGGAAGAGAGAGAGTCTACAACTGCAAGAAGAAAGTTCCATCCATTGGCTCTATGGGATCACAGCCCCCTCTCAATTAGAAGTGAAGTGGACATCACCATCCCAGAATCTTCTGGGGAATGAACTATGGACTAAAGTTGACTTACAGGTATTCTACTAGAGATTTATTGTGATTGTAGCAATGGAAGAAATTATATCATTGATGTGGAAGCAGGGACCACTGAGGGATCTGAAGGCAAGGGGAGGGAAAAACAGGTGTAATATTGGGGCATTTTTGGGACTTGGGTATTGTCCTGAATGACATTACAATGACAGATACAGGCCATTATAAATCTTGCTATAACCTACAGAATTGGATGGAAGAGTTTAAACTACAATGTAAATTTTAATCCACACTTTGTGGTAATGGTCCAACATGTGTTCATCAATTGCAATGAATGTACCTCACCAATGAAGGATGTTGTCAATGTGGGGAAATGTGGGAGGTGTGGTGAGCAGGGAATGTGGGAATGCCCTATATTTTTTATGTGACATTTGAATAATCTAAGTATCCTTAAAAAATAAAATTTTTAAAAAATGGGCTACCAATTGAATGGACATTTCCCCAAATAAGACATACAATTTCCAATAAGCACAAGAAAGGATGCTTAACGTCCTTAGCCAAGAGGAAATTGAAAATCAAAACCACAGTGAGATACCACTTTGTGAACATGAATTGTGGTCTTAGTTTTTTTTTTTTTTAATGAAAAAGCAGAAAAATAACGTATTGGTGAGGAAACATAGAAATTAGAACCCTTGTACATAGAATGGTGGGAATGTAAAATAGTGAAGTAGGCATGTAAAGCAGTCAGATATTCTTAAAAAATGCATCAGAGAATTATCATATGACTGAAAATTTACACTTTTAGGTATATTCCCCAAAGAAAGGAAAACAGAGACTCAAACAGACACTTCCACATCAATGTTCATAGCAGCATTATTCACAAGAGCCAAAGGGTGGAAGGAACCCAAAGGTCCATCAATAGATGAATGTCCCCAAAATATGTAGTGTGTGCATAAAGTGGAATGGAGTTCTCATACATGCTGCAATAGGGATGAACCTTGAAAATGTTGAGCGAAATAAAGCCAGACACAAAGGAGCAGTTTTGAAGGAGTCCAATTGTATGAGATATGTACAATAGACAACTTCATAGAGACAGAACTAGAATAGTGGTTACCAAGGTATGAGGGAAATGGGAATTGGGATTGTCGAGATGGATAGGAGCCTTGTCCCCTTGTCCAGTGAAGGAAAGGAAAGAAGGTGATTGCCCTCCACCTTCTCCTTGGCTTTGTTCCACATTCCCTCTCTTCCCGGTGCCAGTATACATGATTCTACACCCTGAAAAATGGGCCGAGAGGATCATCTCCAGAAATGAGCTTCTAGAAGTCCCTGGATCTGATCACCCACCTTGTGTGCACAGTAGGATCCTGGACACCTGATTATTTCAACCCATAGCTCAGGGAGTTGACACACCTGTTGTCCTGGAAACTCACGCTCCCCTCAGCCTCAGGCAGAAACTCCTGTTTCTCTTTCTCCATCACAAGGTGGCTGGGACTTGCATGCGCTTTCTACCTCAGGGGTCTATAAGGAAAAGGCTCTCTGACACTGCAAATAGCAGAAGGCAACTTCAACACCAATTTCTTCAGAACAGTTGGACCAGAACAAGAGATAATGGTGCATCCAGGTGAGCCAGGGCTAGGGCTTCCCCCTGGTCCCTCAGTGTTTGCTTTCTGGGTACTAAAATGTCACCTTTGACCAGTAGACATATCTGGGCCTTTACCCAGCATGGCCACCCCTAGAAGAAGGAGGGGGCTGTCATGGCCCCATGGGCAAAGCTCTTCATTCCTGGCTGATGATCAGCGATCAAAGAATGGGTGTGGATGGGGGCACAAGGCCCCCACTCAGCTACTTTCAGCTCTGGGAATCTGTGCTCTTAGGACAGCCTGCTGTACCATGTCATCTTTCTCACCACAACACACCATGGTTCTGACTCTTCACCTGGCATCAGGGCCTCCTGGGATATGGTTCAAAAACACACACTGACTGCTCCACCATCCAGTGTTCCAGTCTCACTTGAGCCAGGTTCACCTTGTGGAACCAAGATCA
This sequence comes from Tolypeutes matacus, assembly GCA_026826555.1. NCBI lineage: Eukaryota > Metazoa > Chordata > Mammalia > Cingulata > Chlamyphoridae > Tolypeutes > Tolypeutes matacus. The sequence continues at coordinate 840,164 of JAKSZT010020084.1, read as the reverse complement.
CTTGCCCATCTTAGACCCACCCACCCCTGCCATCTGCAGCAATCTTCCCTGCAGCTTACACACAAACACACAAAGCTGGAACACTGCCGAGAGGGAAAGGGACAAAGGAGGGGAATTGTGATGACAGAACTTTGTGTTGTAACTAGTGTGTTGAAACTATATCCTAATCACATGTCTAGACATCAGCAAAAAATCATGAGCCATACTGAGAAAATGGAAATCATGGCTCAGGGAAGGGAATATACCAAAACCACTGAAGAAATACAGGATTTGATATAACTAATTAGCGAGATGCGCACAAATTTCCAAAATCAAATTAATGAGTTGAAAGACAACATGGCTAAATATATAAAGGGTCTCAAGAAGACAATGAGTGAATGCAAAGAAGAATTTGAAATCCTAAACAGAAAAGTAACAGAGCTCATGGGAATGAAAGACATAATAGGTGAGAACAAAAACACATTAGAGGGAAGCAGATGTGGCTCAAGTGATTGGGACCTTGTCTTTCATATAGGGGGTCCAGGGTTTGATTCCAGGGGACTCCTGGTGAAAAGCAAGCTGGTCCATGTGGCAAGCTTGCCTGAGCAGAGAGCTGGCCCACAAGGAGTGCTGTCCTGTGTGGAGTGCTGGCACACGCAGAGTTCTGTCCTGCATGGTTAGCTGGTGCAACAAGATGACTCAACAAAAAGAGACACAGAAGAAAGACAGTGAGAGATGCAACAGATTAGGGAGCTGAGGTGGCACAAGAGATTGAGCAGCCTCTCTCCACTATGGAAGGTCCCAGGATCTGTTCCCAGGGCCTCCTAAAGAGAAGACAAGCGGACACAGAAGAACACACAGAGAGCAGACAGTGAGCAGAAAACAAGTGGGAGGGGAGATATAAATGAATAAATCAAAAAAAAAAACACATTAGAGGCATACAACAGCAGACTCGAATTGATAGAAGAAAGAATGAGTGATACAGAAGACAGAACAGTTGAAATTGAAGAGAGAAAAGAACAGAGAGAGAAAAAAGGGAAAAAAATTGATCAGGGTCTCAAAGAGTTGAATGACATGAAATGCAACAACATACATGTCTTGGATGTTCCAAAGCAGAAGAGAAGGGAAAAGGGGAAGAAAGAGTATTTGAAGAAATTATAGCTGAAAATTTCCAACTCCTATGAAAGAAATGAATTTTCATGCCTAAGAAGTGCACCATACCCCAATCAAAATAAATCAGAATAGACCTACTCCAAGACACCTAGTACTCAGAATGTCAAATGTCAAAGATAAAGAGAAAATTCTCAGAGCATTAAGGGATAAGAAAAACATTACATACAAGGGATGCCCAGTAAGGCTTAGCATGGATTTCTCTTCAGAAACCATGGAGGCGAGAAGATATTCGTATGACTATCTTCTAAAGACTAAAGTCGTATGACTAAAATTAAGACACAAAAAAACTGCCTGCTAGAATTTAATCAAGCAAAATTGTCTTTTAAATATGAGGGTGAGTATAAAATATTCACTAACAAACAGAAACTAAGAAATTTGCAATAAAGAATCCACCTTTGCAGGAAATATTAATGGAAGCCTTAGAACCTAAACTATTAAGACTTTAGAGGCAGGCCTGGAAGAGAGTATAGAAGAAAGAATAGAAAAAGGCTTTCCTAAACAGTAAAATTACAAATATATGCTATGACATTTGAAAACCAAAGAATAAAATTGTGGAAGTAAATAATGCATTTATGGTAATATCATTGAATGAAACAAAAGAGCAAGGGTAGCTATGCTAATATTGGACAAAACAGAGTTTAAATGCAAAAGAGTTATGAGATACAGAAGGTTGTATTAATCAGCCAAAGGTTTGCTGATGTAAATTGCCAGAAATCTGTTGGTTTTTATTAAGGGTATTTATTTGGGGTAGAAGCTTACAATTACCAGGCCGTAAAGTATACATTACTTCCCTCACCAAAGTCTATGGACATGTGTTGGAGCAAGATGGCTGCCAATGTCTGCCAGGGTTCGAGCTTCCTGGGTTCCTCTCCTCCCAGGACTTGCCTCTCTCTGGGCTCAGGCTTGCCTCTTCCCACAAGGCCAGCTGTAGACTATCAAGCAAACATCTTGTCTCTTTTCCTGGAGCCTTCTCTCCTTCCTCACAACCAAGCTCCAGTGTGTACTTACTTTCCCAGGATCCAGCATTAAAACTCCACATCAAAACTCCAACTCAAAACTCCAACCAACTCCTCTGCTCTGCTCTGTAGTTGTATCTCTTAGTCTCCACCCATCAAGAGGTGGGGACTCAACATCCTACTGACATGGCCCAATCATAGCCCTCATTATAACTTAATCACGCCCAGAGGAACAGATCAGTTACATGCATAATCCAATATCTATTTTTGGAATTCATAAATAAGGCAAAACTGCTACATTCCACCCTCTGAATTCCAAAAATACTTTACAATATTCAAAAAACATTAAATCAGTAACAATGTAAGTACAAAATTATAACATAACCAGTTTAAAGAAATACAGTTTGCCAGGGCAAAGTCCCATCTGCTGTAGAACTCTGAAAATTAAAATATCATTTATCTGCTTCCAATACACCAATGGACAGAAAAAGGATAAACATTTTCATTATCATAAGGAGAAATCGGGAGGGAAACCGGAGTCATTGGTCCTCTACATTTCAATAACCCTGCACGACATACTTCATTCTATTTCAAAGTCTAATAGTCATTGATTTTTTTTTTTGAGAGTCCATCACATTTTAATTATGTTTACTGCAAAGTACATACACAGTTGTCATTCAAATGATATAAAATTAAGGAAATTTATAATTAATTTATAATATAAATTTAACATAAGTTAATATAAATATACTTTTTTAACATTTTCAATTTTTTTAATATATAGTTTTTTAAATTTTTTAAAAGCTACTCAGATTACATAAATGTTACACCAAAAATATAGGGATTCCCATATGTCACACTTCCCAAAACTCCCACAACCTCCAACAAAAACATCCTTCATTAGTGTGGCACATTCACTGCAATTGATGAACACATCCTGGGGCTTTGCCATTAAGCATGGCTCCTAGTTCACATTGTAGTCTTCACTCTCTCCCACACAGTTCTTCATGTTATGTGATGATATAAAATGGCTATCTGTCATTGCAAAGACACTCAGGATGATTCCAAAGTCCCGAAAAAGCCCCCATATTATAATGGTTTACCCTCTCCCTATCACCAGAGCCTCCAGTGCCCACTGGCTCTACATCAATGTTGTAATTGCTTCCATTGCTAGAATCACAATATGTCTATAATAGAATACCAGTAAGCCCCCTCTAGCCCATAGCTCTTCCACCATCCCCAATCCTAAGGATTCTGGGATGGTGATATCCCCTCCACCTCCAATTGAAAGGGGGCTTGTATACTATGGAGAAGATGGATGGGAGCAGACTCTCTCTGTTCCCTGGGAGTGCTGTTGTCCATCATCATTTCCCCTCCAGTTGTCCTGGGTGAGTCCAGTGAGCTGTAGATTAGATGCTGCAGCTCCACCAAGGTTCTGGGCCCAGCTGGCACATGGACAGCCCAAAGACTAGAGTTTCTGTATGTAAACCTACAAACTCCAGCACCAAGTATAGGTTTAAATAGAAGGGACAGATGAGCCATGTGCAGGGAAGACATAATTGAGTCTGCCTCTGTCACTCTCAGGAGCACAAACTCCAAAGTAGGGTCCACTGGAAAGGCCCCAAACTCTGCACCTATCTGCCCTGATCATAGGACCTGGGTGTCTCCAGAGTCCTCAGAAGCCCCTCTATTTGGGGTTGTATCCACTTTGGAAATCTATGAGGTGCTGCAGAGATTTGCATAAGTGTTACCTCTGGGATGACCTCCCAACTCACTTTGAAGTCTCTCAGCTGTATAAACTCATTTTCCTTACCTTTCCCCCCTTTTATTGAAGGTCATTTTCTGATTGCATTGCTAGTTGGTACTTGGTAGCAATCCCTTGGTGCCAGGGAGGCTCATCCCTGGGAGCCATGTCCCATGCTGGGGGGAAGGTAATGAATTCATATGCTGACTTTGGCTTAGAGAGAGGCCACATTTGAGCAACAAGGATGCTCTCAGGAGGCAACCCTTAGGCACCCCATAACAATACGCTCAGTTTTAATTTCAAGAGCAAAGACTCATAAGCCTAGTCATCAATATCAAGGGCCCATCAGTGGACCATCCTCCTTCGCCAGTCATTGTCCCCGCACTTGGGGGACTGTTGATACTCCCTAGAGAAAGCGGGAGAGCTCTCCAGGAAGGGAATTCAGTATTCTCTCGTTTATTGTGTGAGTCTCCACCCACAGTGAGAAAGTACTGTGAACATCTGAACATTTTTATATAGTTTATATGTATGCTAAGGTGAACTTCCTCCCATGCACTCCCCATCCCTGACCCCCCACACCTACGATCCTCCACCACCCCACTTGTAACACTTCTGTGATCCAAAGCTTCTTCAAAGATGAAGCCATTACAATAACCAAATACAATTAATAGGAAAATGAAATAATAATGATAAGTTTAAATATTAGAGACAAAATACATAAAAATTTAAAAAACCTAAAAATAAAATAAAATTTAAAATTGGCATATTAAAAAAATGAAAAATATTACAAAACAATTTTTAAAAATATTTTCCTTTCATCACTGCAGTATCTGGTGTACGGTCTGTACCATGACACCTCCCCCCACTCATTCCCGAGTGTCTCACTATTTTTCTTTTTGTATTCAAAGAAGTTTTAGTTCACGGCAAAATCACACACAGAATACAGGAGAGTTTCATATACCCAATATCCTCCCCCTTTTCACATCCCCATATTAATACCTTTTAACATATGGATGGTAGATTTGTTAAAACTGATATAAAAATAGTGAAAAATAGCTACTAATCATGGTCAATGGTCTACACTATGCTTAACATTTTAGACTGTACACTTTTATAAATTTTGATGACATTTACAATGTCCTGTGTCCATTAATGTGAGATCATGCAGAACAATTCCATTGACCACTGTTCCATATATTCTATTCCCCCCTCCCAATCCCCCCTGGGTCCATGGTGACACCCTGGTATGACATGTTGGATGACAAGATTCATAGTTACATGTAAGAAGACTGAGGTCTTGACACACTGGTTTGTCCTCCCCTATTAGGAACCACCCTTGCTCTCGAGATACTCCCACCTGTCTATTTCTGCACAAGTCAGTCCTCCCAAGGATGGGAGTCCAATTTCTTCCTCCTCATTATGTGGGTCTCCACACACTGATACAACACATAATGACAGAATGATCACTCACAAACTCCCTAGAAGCCTGCTCCAGGTGCGCCCTGTCCTGAATGTTCCCCCATCCAACACTAAACCAGTAACCCTTCTTTGTCATATTGCCATAAAAGCATTCCCAACTTTGTACTTTCAACCACATACCCACAAATCCCCAGTGTTCATCTAGACCCTCTCCCAACCCTCCCCCCATTACCCTGGACTTTCTAACCCACCCTTCCCAATCTATCCACCTGTCAACCCTGCACCACCCAACCCAGTAATATCACTACCTTCCTATCCTATCCCTTCAATATGCAAATATTCTCTTTCACTTTAGCATAAATTATTTCCATATAGGTGCTGGCTCACATACTCTCTCTTTCTATTTCTTATAAATGTATTTTCCAGACAATAGCTCTCTGAGAATGCTCAATTTCCTTAATTCATATCAGTGAGGTCATGTACTGTTCATTCTTAAAATCCAGGCTTGCTTCACTCAACATAAGGTCCTCAGGATTCATCCATGTTATCCCGTGTGTTAGCACTTTGTTCCTTCTTACAGTGGAATAATATTCCTTTGTATGTATGTGCCACGTTTTGTTTATCCATTCATCTGTTCATGGGCACCTGGGTTGATTCCAGCTTTTGGCAATAGTGAATAATGCCACTATGAACATCGATGTGCATTTATCTGTTCATGTCTTTGCTTTCAAAACTTCTGGGTATATACCGAGAAGTGGAATTGCTGTATTCTATGGAAATTCTATAGTTAGTTTTTTGAGAAACAGCCAAACTGTCCTGCATAGTAGCTGGACCATTCTACATTTCGAGTAGCAGTGGGTGAGGGTTCCCATTCCTCCAAATCCTCTCCAACATTTGTAGTACGCTGTTTTTTATAGCTGCCATTCTAATGGGTGTAAGATGTTATCTCATTGCAGTTTGTAGGAAATGATTTGCATTTCCCTAACAGCTAGTGATATTGAACATCTTTTCATGTGCTTTTTAGCCATTTGTATTTCTTCCTTGGAGAAGTGTCTTTCCAGGTCAATTGCTCATTTTTTAAATGGGATGTTTGTCTTTTTATGTTTGAGGTGTAGGATTTCTTTATACATGTAGGATATTATGCTCCTGTCTGATATATGGTTGCCAAATATTTTCTCCCATTGGGTAGGCTGCCTTTTTACTTTATTGATAACATCCTTTGAGGAGCAAAAGTTTTTAATTTTGAGGAGATCCCACTTATCTATTATTTCTTTTGCTGCTCATGCTTTGGGTGTGAAGTTCATGAAACCATTTCCTATTACAAGGTCCTGTAGACCTTACATTATCTTCCAAGGTCTTTATAGTCTTGGTTCTTATATTTAGATCTTTGATCCATGTTGAGTTGATTTTTGTATAAGGTGTGACATGGATTTCCTCTCTCATTCTTTTGTATATGGATATCCATTTCTCCAAGCACCATATGTTGAAGAGACCATTCTCTCCCAACAGAGTGAGCTTGGTCCCCTTGTCGAATATTGGATGACTGCATATGCAAGGATCTATATCAGAACTCCCAATTCAGTTCCATTGGTTAGTATGTCTATCCTTGTGCCAATACCATGCAGTTTTGACCACTGTAGCTTTGTAGTATGTTTTAAGGTCAGATGTTGTGATACTTCCAATTTCATTTTTCTTTTTCAATATTCCTTGGTGATTTGGGGCCTCTTGCCCTTCCAAATGAATTTTGTAGTTAGTTTTTCAAATTCATTAAAAATGCTGTGTTGATTTTTATTGGGATTACATTAAATCTGTAGATTAGTTTGGGTAGGATAGACATTTTTATGATTTTTTTCTTCCTATCCATGAACAGGGAAAATTCTTCCATTAATTTAAGTCTGCTTTGATTTCCTTTAACAGTGTTGTGTAGCTTTCTGTATATAAGTCCTTTACATTTTTAGTTAAATTTACTCCTAGGTATTTGATTCTTTTAGTTACTTTTGTGAATGGTATATTTTCTTGGTTTCCTCCTCAGATCGCTTGTTCTTGGTATACAGAAATGCTACTGATTGAGGCTTGATCTTATACCCTATGATTTTACTGAACTCATTTATAAATTCTAGAAGCTTTGTTATAAATTTCTCAGGGCTTTTTTTGGATCATATCGTCTGCAAATAGTGAAATTTTTTCATCTTCCTTTCCAATTTGGATGCCTTTTATATCTTTTTTCTTGCCTCAGTGCTGGAGCCAGGACTTCTTAGACAATGATAAATAGGAGCGGTGATAGTGGGCATCCTGCTCTTGTTCCCGATCTTAGAGGGAAATCTAGGATTTCACCATTGAAGGTGATGTTAGCTGTGTGTTTTTCATATATAAACTTTATCATGTTCAGAAATTTCCCTCTATTCCTATCTTTTGCAGAGTGTTTTTTTCAGGAAAGGGTGCTCCATTAGTCGAATGCTTTTTCTGCATCTATAGAGATGATCACATGATTTTTTTTTCTTTCATCTGTTTATGTGGTGTATTACATTCATTGATTGATTGATTTTGTTACATACCTGGGATGAAACCCACTTGATCATGTTGTATAATTTGTTTGATATGTTGTTGAATGCGAATACCAAGTATTTTGTTGAGGATTTTAACATCTAAGTTCCTTAAAGAGATTGGTCTGTAATTTTTCTTTCTTGTGGCATCTTGGTTTGTCTTTGGTATTAGGGTAATTTTGGCTTCATAGAATGAGTTAGGCAATGTTCCTTCTACTTCTATTTTTTGGAAGATCTTAAGCAGGATTGGTGTAAGCTTTTTCCAGAATGTTTGGTAGAATTCACCTGTGAAGCTTCTGGTCCTGGGATCTTCTTAGTTGGGAGGTTTTTGATGACTGAGTCTATCTCTTTATTTGTAATAGGACTGTTGAGTTCATCTATTTCTTCTTTCGTCAATGTAGGCTGCTTGTGAGTTTCTAGGAATTTGTCCAGTTCCTCTAAATTATCATTCTTATTGGCATGTAATTTTTCAAAGTATCCTCTTATGATACTCTATTTCTGTGGGGTCAGTGGTGATATCCCCTTCCTCATTCCTTATTTTGTGTATTTGCATCTGCTGCCTTTTCTTCTTTGTTAGTCTGGGTGAGGTTATGTCAATTTTATTGATCTTGTTGAAGAACCAGCTTTTGGTTTTGTTTATTTTTACAAGTGCTTTCTTATTTTTTATTTTGTTTAGTTCTGTTCTAATCTTTGCTATTTCCTTCTTTCTATTTCCTTTGGGGCTAGTTTGTTGTTGCTTTTCCAATTCCTCCAGGCAAGCAGTTAGGTCTATTTTAGTTCTTTCTTCTTTTTTGATATATGCATTTATGGCTATGAATTTCCCTCTCAGTACAGGTTTTGCTGCATCCTATAGGTTTTGATATTTTTTGTTGTCGTTTTCTTTTGTTTCAAGGTAGTTACTGATTTCCTTGGAGATTTCCTCCTTGACCCACTGTTTGTCTAGCAGTGTGTTGTTTAACTTCCATATCTTTGTGCATAATCTGGTTCATTGACCCATAGTGATTTCTAATTTGATTCCATTGTGGTCAGAGAAATTACTTTGTATAATCTCAATCTTTCTGAATTCCTTGAGAGTTCTTCTGTGGCCTAGCATGTGGTCTATCTAGGAGTATGATACATGTGCACTCAAGAAGTATGTATATCCTTCTGTATTTGGGTGTTGTGTTCTGTATATGTCTATTAGTTCCAGATCCTCTAATATTTTATTCAGAGTTTTTGTTTCTTTATTGATTCTATGTCGATATGTTCTGTCTAATGGTGATAGTCATTATATATGCCACTATAATGGTAGAAGCATCTCTTTTTCACCTTGTCTTTCCGGTGTTTGCCTCATGTATTTTGAGGTACCCTGATTAGGTGCATAAATGTTTATGATTGTTCTTTCCTCTTAAAAGATTACCCCTTTTACTATTATATAGTGTCCATCTTTATCTCTTACAATAGTTTTGCATTTAAAGTCTATTTTGTCCAATATTAGTAAAGCTACACTGCCCTTTTTTGGTTATTGTTTGCCTGTAAAATTGTTTTCCAGGAATTCACTTTCATCTTCTTTGAATCCCTGGGTTTAATGTGGGTTTCTTGTAGACAACATATAGATGCCTCATATTTCTTTATCCATTCTACCAATCTGTGTCTCTTGACTGGTGATTTTAATCCATTATCATTCAGTGTTATTACTCTCAAAGGATTTCTTACATCAGCCATATTTTCTTTGGGTGTATGTATGTAATATGTTGTTTTTTAGTTGTTCTTACACTCTCCTCCAACTCTCTCCTGTTTTTTCCTTTCAACCTGCAGAACTTCTTTTAGCATTTCTTGAAGTGCAGGTTTCATATTGGCATACTCTCTTAACTACTGTTTATCTGTGAATATTTTGAACTCTCCATCAGTTTTTTAATGCCAGCTTTGCTGGACAGAGAATTCTTGGCTGGAAGTTTTTTTTCTTTTAGTACCTTGACTATGTCATACCACTGCCTTCTTGCCTCCATGGTTTCAGATGAGAAACCAGCACTGCACTTAATCTTATTGAGCTTCCCTTGTATGTGATAGTTCTCTTTTCTCTTGCTGCCCTGTGTTCTCTCTTTGTCTTGAGCATTGGACATTTTAAAATTATATGTCTTGGAGTAGGCCTGTTGGGATTTATACTGTTTGGGGTGTGCTGTGCTTCCTGGACATGTACGTCCATCTCCTTCAATAAGATTGGGAAGTTTTCAGACATTATTTACTTCAACACTCCTTCTGTTCCCTTTCCCTTCTTTTCTCCCTTTGGGACATATATAATGCATTTATTTGCAATTTGTGTTGCCGTTTAAATCCCTAAATCCCTGCTGGATTTTTTTCTATCATTTTATCTATCTGTTCTACAATGTCTTTGATTTCAGATGTACTCTCCTCCAAATCACTAATTCTTTCTTCTG
>JAKSZT010020084.1:811400-827891 GCA_026826555.1 Tolypeutes matacus | reverse complement strand
CAGAAGAAAGAATTAGTGATTTGGAGGAGAGTACATCTGAAATCAAAGACATTGTAGAACAGATAGATAAAAAGATAGAAAAAATCCAGCAGGGATTTAGGGATTTAAAAGACAACACAAATTACAAATAAATGCATTATATATGTCCCAAAGGGAGAAGAGAAGGGAAAGGGAACAGAAGGAGTGTTGAAGTAAATAATGTCTGAAAACTTCCCAATCCTTTTGAAGGAGATGGACGTACATGTCCAGGAAGCACAGCACACCCCAAACAGTATAAATCCCAACAGGCCTACTCCAAGACATATACTTTTAAAATGTCCAATGCTCAAGACAAAGAGAGAACACAGGGCAGCAAGAGAAAAGAGAACTATCACATACAAGGGAAGCTCAATAAGATTAAGTGCAGTGCTGGTTTCTCATCTGAAACCATGGAGGCAAGAAGGCAGTGGTATGACATAGTCAAGGTACTAAAAGAAAAAAAACTTCCAGCCAAGAATTCTCTGTCCAGCAAAGCCGGCATTAAAAAACTGATGGAGAGTTCAAAATATTCACAGATAAACAGTAGTTAAGAGAGTATGCCAATATGAAACCTGCACTTCAAGAAATGCTAAAAGAAGTTCTGCAGGTTGAAAGGAAAAAACAGGAGAGAGTTGGAGGAGAGTGTAAGAACAACTAAAAAACAACATATTACATACATACACCCAAAGAAAATATGGCTGATGTAAGAAATCCTTTGAGAGTAATAACACTGAATGATAATGGATTAAAATCACCAGTCAAGAGACACAGATTGGTAGAATGGATAAAGAAATATGAGGCATCTATATGTTGTCTACAAGAAACCCACATTAAACCCAGGGATTCAAAGAAGATGAAAGTGAATTCCTGGAAAACAATTTTACAGGCAAACAATAACCAAAAAAGGGCAGTGTAGTTTTACTAATATTGGACAAAATAGACTTTAAATGCAAAACTATTGTAAGAGATAAAGATGGACACTATATAATAGTAAAAGGGGTAATCTTTTAAGAGGAAAGAACAATCATAAACATTTATGCACCTAATCAGGGTACCTCAAAATACATGAGGCAAACACCGGAAAGACAAGGTGAAAAAGAGATGCTTCTACCATTATAGTGGCATATATAATGACTATCACCATTAGACAGAACATATCGACATAGAATCAATAAAGAAACAAAAACTCTGAATAAAATATTAGAGGATCTGGAACTAATAGACATATACAGAACACAACACCCAAATACAGAAGGATATACATACTTCTTGAGTGCACATGTATCATACTCCTAGATAGACCACATGCTAGGCCACAGAAGAACTCTCAAGGAATTCAGAAAGATTGAGATTATACAAAGTAATTTCTCTGACCACAATGGAATCAAATTAGAAATCACTATGGGTCAATGAACCAGATTATGCACAAAGATATGGAAGTTAAACAACACACTGCTAGACAAACAGTGGGTCAAGGAGGAAATCTCCAAGGAAATCAGTAACTACCTTGAAACAAAAGAAAACGACAACAAAAAATATCAAAACCTATAGGATGCAGCAAAACCTGTACTGAGAGGGAAATTCATAGCCATAAATGCATATATCAAAAAAGAAGAAAGAACTAAAATAGACCTAACTGCTCGCCTGGAGGAATTGGAAAAGCAACAACAAACTAGCCCAAAGGAAATAGAAAGAAGGAAATCGCAAAGATTAGAACAGAACTAAACAAAATAAAAAATAAGAAAGCACTTGTAAAAATAAACAAAACCAAAAGCTGGTTCTTCAGCAAGATCAATAAAATTGACATAACCTCACCCAGACTAACAAAGAAGAAAAGGCAGCAGATGCAAATACACAAAATAAGGAATGAGGAAGGGGATATCACCACTGACCCCACAGAAATAGAGTATCATAAGAGGATACTTTGAAAAATTACATGCCAATAAGAATGATAATTTAGAGGAACTGGACAAATTCCTAGAAACTCACAAGCAGCCTACATTGACGAAAGAAGAAATAGATGAACTCAACAGTCCTATTACAAATAAAGAGATAGACTCAGTCATCAAAAACCTCCCAACTAAGAAGATCCCAGGACCAGAAGCTTCACAGGTGAATTCTACCAAACATTCTGGAACAAGCTTACACCAATCCTGCTTAAGATCTTCCAAAAAATAGAAGTAGAAGGAACATTGCCTAACTCATTCTATGAAGCCAAAATTACCCTAATTCCAAAGACAAACCAAGATGCCACAAGAAAGAAAAATTACAGACCAATCTCTTTAAGGAACTTAGATGTTAAAATCCTCAACAAAATACTTGGTATTCGCATTCAACAACATATCAAACAAATTATACAACATGATCAAGTGGGTTTCATCCCGGGTATGTAACAAAATCAATCAATCAATGAATGTAATACACCACATAAACAGATGAAAGAAAAAAAATCATGTGATCATCTCTATAGATGCAGAAAAAGCATTCGACTAATAGAGCACCCTTTCCTGATAAAAAACACTGCAAAAGATAGGAATAGAGGGAACTTTCTGAACATGATAAAGTTTATATATGAAAAACACACAGCTAACATCACCTTCAATGGTGAAATCCTAGATTTCCCTCTAAGATCGGAAACAAGACAAGGATGCCCACTATCACCGGTCCTATTTATCATTGTCTAAGAAGAACTGGCTCGAGCACTGAGGCAAGAAAAAAGATATAAAAGGCATCCAAATTGGAAAGGAAGATGAAAACACTTCACTATTTGCAGACGATATGATCCTAAAAAAGCCCTGAGAAATTTATAACAAAGCTTCTAGAATTTATAAATGAGTTCAGTAAAATCATAGGGTATAAGATCAAGCCTCAATCAGTAGCATTTCTGTATACCAAGAACAAGCGATCTGAGGAGGAAATCAAGAAAATATACCATTCACAAAAGTAACCAAAAGAATCAAATACCTAGGAGTAAATTTAACTGAAAATGTAAAGGACTTATATACAGAAAGCTACACAACACTGTTAAAGGAAATCAAAGCAGACTTAAACGAATGGAAGAATTTTCCCTGTTCATGGATAGGAAGAAAGAAATCACAAAAATGTCTATCCTACCCAAACTAATCTACAGATCTAATGTAATCCCAAGAAAAATCAACACAGCATTTTTAATGAATTTGAAAAACTAACTACAAAATTTATTTGGAAGGGCAAGAGGCTCCAAATCACCAAGGACATATTGAAAAAGAAAAATGAAATTGAAAATATCACAACATCTGACCTTAAAACATACTACAAAGTTACAGTGGTCAAAACTGCATGGTACTGGCACAAGGATAGACATACTAACCAATGGAACTGAATTGGGAGTTCTGATATAGATCCTTGCATATGCAGTCATCCAATATTCGACAAGGGGACCAAGCTCACTCTGTTGGGAGAGAATGGTCTCTTCAACATATGGTGCTTGGAGAAATGGATATCCATATACAAAAGAATGAGAGAGGAAATCCATGTCACACCTTATACAAAAATCAACTCAACATGGATCAAAGATCTAAATATAAGAACCAAGACTATAAAGACCTTGGAAGATAATGTAAGGTCTACAGGACCTTGTAATAGGAAATGGTTTCATGAACTTCACACCCAAAGCATGAGCAGCAAAAGAAATAATAGATAAGTGGGATCTCCTCAAAATTAAAAACTTTTGCTCCTCAAAGGATGTTATCAATAAAGTAAAAAGGCAGCCTACCCAATGGGAGAAAATATTTGGCAACCATATATCAGACAGGAGCATAATATCCTACATGTATAAAGAAATCCTACACCTCAAACATAAAAAGACAAACATCCCATTTAAAAAATGAGCAATTGACCTGGAAAGACACTTCTCCAAGGAAGAAATACAAATGGCTAAAAAGCACATGAAAAGATGTTCAATATCACTAGCTGTTAGGGAAATGCAAATCATTTCCTACAAACTGCAATGAGATAACATCTTACACCCATTAGAATGGCAGCTATAAAAAACAGCGTACTACAAATGTTGGAGAGGATTTGGAGGAATGGGAACCCTCACCCACTGCTACTCGAAATGTAGAATGGTCCAGCTACTATGCAGGACAGTTTGGCTGTTTCTCAAAAAACTAACTATAGAATTTCCATAGAATACAGCAATTCCACTTCTCGGTATATACCCAGAAGTTTTGAAAGCAAAGACATGAACAGATAAATGCACATCGATGTTCATAGTGGCATTATTCACTATTGCCAAAAGCTGGAATCAACCCAGGTGCCCATGAACAGATGAATGGATAAACAAAACGTGGCACATACATACAAAGGAATATTATTCCACTGTAAGAAGGAACAAAGTGCTAACACACGGGATAACATGGATGAATCCTGAGGACCTTATGTTGAGTGAAGCAAGCCTGGATTTTAAGAATGAACAGTACATGACCTCACTGATATGAATTAAGGAAATTGAGCATTCTCAGAGAGCTATTGTCTGGAAAATACATTTATAAGAAATAGAAAGAGAGAGTATGTGAGCCAGCACCTATATGGAAATAATTTATGCTAAAGTGAAAGAGAATATTTGCATATTGAAGGGATAGGATAGGAAGGTAGTGATATTACTGGGTTGGGTGGTGCAGGGTTGACAGGTGGATAGATTGGGAAGGGTGGGTTAGAAAGTCCAGGGTAATGGGGGGAGGGTTGGGAGAGGGTCTAGATGAACACTGGGGATTTGTGGGTATGTGGTTGAAAGTACAAAGTTGGGAATGCTTTTATGGCAATATGACAAAGAAGGGTTACTGGTTTAGTGTTGGATGGGGGAACATTCAGGACAGGGCGCACCTGGAGCAGGCTTCTAGGGAGTTTGTGAGTGATCATTCTGTCATTATGTGTTGTATCAGTGTGTGGAGACCCACATAATGAGGAGGAAGAAATTGGACTCCCATCCTTGGGAGGACTGACTTGTGCAGAAATAGACAGGTGGGAGTATCTCGAGAGCAAGGGTGGTTCCTAATAGGGGAGGACAAACCAGTGTGTCAAGACCTCAGTCTTCTTACATGTAACTATGAATCTTGTCATCCAACATGTCATACCAGGGTGTCACCATGGACCCAGGGGGGATGGGGAGGGGGGAATAGAATATATGGAACAGTGGTCAGTGGAATTGTTCTGCATGATCTCACATTAATGGACACAGGACATTGTAAAAGTCATCAAAATTTATAAAAGTGTACAGTCTAAAATGTTAAGCATAGTGTAGACCATTGACAATGTTTAGTAGCTATTTTTCACTATTTTTACATCAGTTTTAACAAATCCACCATCCATATGTAAAAAGGTATTAATATGGGGGTGTGAAAAGGGGGAGGATGTTGGGTATATGAAACTCTCCTGTATTCTGTGTGTGACTTTGCCATGACCTAAAACTTCTTTGAATACAAAAAGAAAAATAGTGAGACACTGGGGAATGAGTGGGGGGAGGTGTCATGGTACAGACTGTACACCAGATATTGCAGTGATGAAAGGAAAATATTCTAAAAAATTGTTTTGTAATATTTTTCATTTTTTAATATGCCAATTTTTAAATTTTATTTTATTTTTAGGTTTTTTAAATTTTTATGTATTTTATCTCTAACATTTAAACTTATCATTATTATTTCATTTCCCTATTAATTGTATTTGGTTATTGTAATGGCTTCATCTTTGAAGAAGCTTTGGATCACAGAAGTGTTACAAGTGGGGTGGTGGAGGATCGTAGGTGTGGGGGGTCAGGGATGGGGAGTGCATGGGAGGAAGTTCACCTGAGCATACATATAAAGTATATAAAAATGTTCAAATGTTCACAGTACATTCTCACTGTGGGTGGAGACTCACACAATAAACGAGAGGATACTGAATTCCCTTCCTGGAGAGCTCTCCCACATTCTCTAGGGAGTATCAACAGTCCCCCAAGTGCAGGGGCAGTGACTGGCGAAGGAGGATGATCCACTGATGGGCCCTTGATATTGATGACTAGGCTTATGAGTCTTTGCTCTTGAAATTGAAACTGAGCCTATTGTTATGGGGTGCCTAAGGGTTGCCTCCTGAGAGCATCCTTGTTGCTCAAATGTGGCCTCTCTCTAAGCCAAACTCAGCATATGAATTCATTACCTTCCCCCCAGCATGGGACATGGCTCCCAGGGATGAGCCTCCTTGGCACCAAGGGATTGCTACCAAGTACCAACTAGCAATGAAATCAGAAAATGACCTTCAATAAAAGGGGGGAAAGGTAAGGAAAATTAGTTTATACAGCTAAGAGACTTCAAAGTGAGTTGAGAGGTCATCCCAGAGGTAACGCTTATGCAAATCTCTGCAGGACCTTATAGATTTCCAAAGTGGATACAACCCCAAATAGAGGGGCTTCTGAGGACTCTGGAGACACCCAGGTCCTATGATCAGGGCAGATAGGTGCAGAGTTTGGGGCCTTTCCAGTGGACCCTACTTTGGAGTTTGTGCTCCTGAGAGTGACAGAGGCAGACTCAATTATGTCTTCCCTGCACATGGCTCATCTGTCCCTTCTATTTAAACCTATACTTGGTGCTGGAGTTTGTAGGTTTACATACAGAAACTCTAGTCTTTGGGCTGTCCATGTGCCAGCTGGGCCCAGAACCTTGGTGGAGCTGCAGCATCTAATCTACAGCTCACTGGACTCACCCAGGACAACTGGAGGGGAAATGATGATGGACAACAGCACTCCCAGGGAACAGAGAGAGTCTGCTCCCATCCATCTTCTCCATAGTATACAAGCCCCCTTTCAATTGGAGGTGGAGGGGATATCACCATCCCAGAATCCTTAGGATTGGGGATGGTGGAAGAGCTATGGGCTAGAGGGGGCTTACTGGTATTCTATTATAGACATATTGTGATTCTAGCAATGGAAGCAATTACAACATTGATGTAGAGCCAGTGGGCACTGGAGGCTCTGGTGATAGGGAGAGGGTAAACCATTATAATATGGGGGCTTTTTCGGGACTTTGGAATCATCCTGAGTGTCTTTGCAATGACAGATAGCCATTTTATATCATCACATAACATGAAGAACTGTGTGGGAGAGAGTGAAGACTACAATGTGAACTAGGAGCCATGCTTAATGGCAAAGCCCCAGGATGTGTTCATCAATTGCAGTGAATGTGCCACACTAATGAAGGATGTTTTTGTTGGAGGTTGTGGGAGTTTTGGGAAGTGTGACATATGGGAATCCCTATATTTTTGGTGTAACATTTATGTAATCTGAGTAGCTTTTAAAAAATTTAAAAAACTATATATTAAAAAAATTGAAAATGTTAAAAAAGTATATTTATATTAACTTATGTTAAATTTATATTATAAATTAATTATAAATTTCCTTAATTTTATATCATTTGAATGACAACTGTGTATGTACTTTGCAGTAAACATAATTAAAATGTGATGGACTCTCAAAAAAAAAAATCAATGACTATTAGACTTTGAAATAGAATGAAGTATGTCGTGCAGGGTTATTGAAATGTAGAGGACCAATGACTCCGGTTTCCCTCCCGATTTCTCCTTATGATAATGAAAATGTTTATCCTTTTTCTGTCCATTGGTGTATTGGAAGCAGATAAATGATATTTTAATTTTCAGAGTTCTACAGCAGATGGGACTTTGCCCTGGCAAACTGTATTTCTTTAAACTGGTTATGTTATAATTTTGTACTTACATTGTTACTGATTTAATGTTTTTTGAATATTGTAAAGTATTTTTGGAATTCAGAGGGTGGAATGTAGCAGTTTTGCCTTATTTATGAATTCCAAAAATAGATATTGGATTATGCATGTAACTGATCTGTTCCTCTGGGCGTGATTAAGTTATAATGAGGGCTATGATTGGGCCATGTCAGTAGGATGTTGAGTCCCCACCTCTTGATGGGTGGAGACTAAGAGATACAACTACAGAGCAGAGCAGAGGAGTTGGTTGGAGTTTTGAGTTGGAGTTTTGATGTGGAGTTTTAATGCTGGATCCTGGGAAAGTAAGTACACACTGGAGCTTGGTTGTGAGGAAGGAGAGAAGGCTCCAGGAAAAGAGACAAGATGTTTGCTTGATAGTCTACAGCTGGCCTTGTGGGAAGAGGCAAGCCTGAGCCCAGAGAGAGGCAAGTCCTGGGAGGAGAGGAACCCAGGAAGCTCGAACCCTGGCAGACATTGGCAGCCATCTTGCTCCAACACATGTCCATAGACTTTGGTGAGGGAAGTAATGTATACTTTACGGCCTGGTAATTGTAAGCTTCTACCCCAAATAAATACCCTTAATAAAAACCAACAGATTTCTGGCAATTTACATCAGCAAACCTTTGGCTGATTAATACAACCTTCTGTATCTCATAACTCTTTTGCATTTAAACTCTGTTTTGTCCAATATTAGCATAGCTACCCTTGCTCTTTTGTTTCATTCAATGATATTACCATAAATGCATTATTTACTTCCACAATTTTATTCTTTGGTTTTCAAATGTCATAGCATATATTTGTAATTTTACTGTTTAGGAAAGCCTTTTTCTATTCTTTCTTCTATACTCTCTTCCAGGCCTGCCTCTAAAGTCTTAATAGTTTAGGTTCTAAGGCTTCCATTAATATTTCCTGCAAAGGTGGATTCTTTATTGCAAATTTCTTAGTTTCTGTTTGTTAGTGAATATTTTATACTCACCCTCATATTTAAAAGACAATTTTGCTTGATTAAATTCTAGCAGGCAGTTTTTTTGTGTCTTAATTTTAGTCATACGACTTTAGTCTTTAGAAGATAGTCATACGAATATCTTCTCGCCTCCATGGTTTCTGAAGAGAAATCCATGCTAAGCCTTACTGGGCATCCCTTGTATGTAATGTTTTTCTTATCCCTTAATGCTCTGAGAATTTTCTCTTTATCTTTGACATTTGACATTCTGAGTACTAGGTGTCTTGGAGTAGGTCTATTCTGATTTATTCTGATTGGGGTATGGTGCACTTCTTAGGCATGAAAATTCATTTCTTTCATAGCAGTTGGAAATTTTCAGCTATTATTTCTTCAAATACTCTTTCTTCCCCTTTTCCCTTCTCTTCTGCTTTGGAACATCCAAGACATGTATGTTGTTGCATTTCATGTCATTCAACTCTTTGAGACCCTGATCAATTTTTTTCCCTTTTTTCTCTCTCTGTTCTTTTCTCTCTTCAATTTCAACTGTTCTGTCTTCTGTATCACTCATTCTTTCTTCTATCAATTCGAGTCTGCTGTTGTATGCCTCTAATGTGTTTTTTTTTTTGATTTATTCATTTATATCTCCCCTCCCACTTGTTTTCTGCTCACTGTCTGCTCTCTGTGTGTTCTTCTGTGTCCGCTTGTCTTCTCTTTAGGAGGCCCCAGGAACAGATCCTGGGACCTTCCATAGTGGAGAGAGGCTGCTCAATCTCTTGTGCCACCTCAGCTCCCTAATCTGTTGCATCTCTCACTGTCTTTCTTCTGTGTCTCTTTTTGTTGAGTCATCTTGTTGCACCAGCTAACCATGCAGGACAGAACTCTGCGTGTGCCAGCACTCCACACAGGACAGCACTCCTTGTGGGCCAGCTCTCTGCTCAGGCAAGCTTGCCACATGGACCAGCTTGCTTTTCACCAGGAGTCCCCTGGAATCAAACCCTGGACCCCCTATATGAAAGACAAGGTCCCAATCACTTGAGCCACATCTGCTTCCCTCTAATGTGTTTTTGTTCTCACCTATTATGTCTTTCATTCCCATGAGCTCTGTTACTTTTCTGTTTAGGATTTCAAATTCTTCTTTGCATTCACTCATTGTCTTCTTGAGACCCTTTATATATTTAGCCATGTTGTCTTTCAACTCATTAATTTGATTTTGGAAATTTGTGCGCATCTCGCTAATTAGTTATATCAAATCCTGTATTTCTTCAGTGGTTTTGGTATATTCCCTTCCCTGAGCCATGATTTCCATTTTCTCAGTATGGCTCATGATTTTTTGCTGATGTCTAGACATGTGATTAGGATATAGTTTCAACACACTAGTTACAACACAAAGTTCTGTCATCACAATTCCCCTCCTTTGTCCCTTTCCCTCTCGGCAGTGTTCCAGCTTTGTGTGTTTGTGTGTAAGCTGCAGGGAAGATTGCTGCAGATGGCAGGGGTGGGTGGGTCTAAGATGGGCAAGTGATCTTGGTTCCACAAGGTGAACCTGGCTCAAGTGAGACTGGAACACTGGATGGTGGAGCAGTCAGTGTGTGTTTTTGAACCATATCCCAGGAGGCCCTGATGCCAGGTGAAGAGTCAGAACCATGGTGTGTTGTGGTGAGAAAGATGACATGGTACAGCAGGCTGTCCTAAGAGCACAGATTCCCAGAGCTGAAAGTAGCTGAGTGGGGGCCTTGTGCCCCCATCCACACCCATTCTTTGATCGCTGATCATCAGCCAGGAATGAAGAGCTTTGCCCATGGGGCCATGACAGCCCCCTCCTTCTTCTAGGGGTGGCCATGCTGGGTAAAGGCCCAGATATGTCTACTGGTCAAAGGTGACATTTTAGTACCCAGAAAGCAAACACTGAGGGACCAGGGGGAAGCCCTAGCCCTGGCTCACCTGGATGCACCATTATCTCTTGTTCTGGTCCAACTGTTCTGAAGAAATTGGTGTTGAAGTTGCCTTCTGCTATTTGCAGTGTCAGAGAGCCTTTTCCTTATAGACCCCTGAGGTAGAAAGCGCATGCAAGTCCCAGCCACCTTGTGATGGAGAAAGAGAAACAGGAGTTTCTGCCTGAGGCTGAGGGGAGCGTGAGTTTCCAGGACAACAGGTGTGTCAACTCCCTGAGCTATGGGTTGAAATAATCAGGTGTCCAGGATCCTACTGTGCACACAAGGTGGGTGATCAGATCCAGGGACTTCTAGAAGCTCATTTCTGGAGATGATCCTCTCGGCCCATTTTTCAGGGTGTAGAATCATGTATACTGGCACCGGGAAGAGAGGGAATGTGGAACAAAGCCAAGGAGAAGGTGGAGGGCAATCACCTTCTTTCCTTTCCTTCACTGGACAAGGGGACAAGGCTCCTATCCATCTCGACAATCCCAATTCCCATTTCCCTCATACCTTGGTAACCACTATTCTAGTTCTGTCTCTATGAAGTTGTCTATTGTACATATCTCATACAATTGGACTCCTTCAAAACTGCTCCTTTGTGTCTGGCTTTATTTCGCTCAACATTTTCAAGGTTCATCCCTATTGCAGCATGTATGAGAACTCCATTCCACTTTATGCACACACTACATATTTTGGGGACATTCATCTATTGATGGACCTTTGGGTTCCTTCCACCCTTTGGCTCTTGTGAATAATGCTGCTATGAACATTGATGTGGAAGTGTCTGTTTGAGTCTCTGTTTTCCTTTCTTTGGGGAATATACCTAAAAGTGTAAATTTTCAGTCATATGATAATTCTCTGATGCATTTTTTAAGAATATCTGACTGCTTTACATGCCTACTTCACTATTTTACATTCCCACCATTCTATGTACAAGGGTTCTAATTTCTATGTTTCCTCACCAATACGTTATTTTTCTGCTTTTTCATTAAAAAAAAAAAAAACTAAGACCACAATTCATGTTCACAAAGTGGTATCTCACTGTGGTTTTGATTTTCAATTTCCTCTTGGCTAAGGACGTTAAGCATCCTTTCTTGTGCTTATTGGAAATTGTATGTCTTATTTGGGGAAATGTCCATTCAATTGGTAGCCCATTTTTTAAAAATTTTATTTTTTAAGGATACTTAGATTATTCAAATGTCACATAAAAAATATAGGGCATTCCCACATTCCCTGCTCACCACACCTCCCACATTTCCCCACATTGACAACATCCTTCATTGGTGAGGTACATTCATTGCAATTGATGAACACATGTTGGACCATTACCACAAAGTGTGGATTAAAATTTACATTGTAGTTTAAACTCTTCCATCCAATTCTGTAGGTTATAGCAAGATTTATAATGGCCTGTATCTGTCATTGTAATGTCATTCAGGACAATACCCAAGTCCCAAAAATGCCCCAATATTACACCTGTTTTTCCCTCCCCTTGCCTTCAGATCCCTCAGTGGTCCCTGCTTCCACATCAATGATATAATTTCTTCCATTGCTACAATCACAATAAATCTCTAGTAGAATACCTGTAAGTCAACTTTAGTCCATAGTTCATTCCCCAGAAGATTCTGGGATGGTGATGTCCAGTTCACTTCTAATTGAGAGGGGGCTGTGATCCCATAGAGCCAATGGATGGAACTTTCTTCTTGCAGTTGTAGACTCTCTCTCTTCCTTGGTAGGGCAGTTGTCCATCATCACCTCCATGTCAGTTTTCCTGGGTGAGACCAATGAACTGGAGAGTAGGTGTTGTGAATTCATTGAGATCCAGGGCCTGGCTGACACATGGACAGCCCAAAGATTTAAGTCTCTTGGATGTCCACCTACCAACTCTCATACTAATTATAGGTTCAAATAGAAGGACAGAAGAGCCATGTGTAGGGAAAACATAGCTGAGTCCAATTCTGTCACTCTGGGGAGCATAAATTCCAAATTAGGAACCAGTGGCAAGGCACCAAACTCCTGAGCTATCTGCCCTAACTATACTGTCTGGATGCCTCCAGAGCCCTCAGGATTCCTGCTATTTGAGGTAGTATCTACTTTGGCAGGCAATGAGATCCTGCTGAGACGTGCATAAGCATAACCTCTAGAATGACCTCCTGATTCACTTTGAAGTCTCTTAGCCATATAAACTCATTTGTCTTTACCTATTCCCCCTTTTGGTCACGGTCTTTTTCCAGTTGTATCGCTAGTTGGTGCTTGGTAGTAATTCCTTGGGGCCAGGGAAGCTCATCACCAGGAGTCATGTCCCATCTTGGGGGGAAGGGAATGTATTTATATACTGAGATCAGCTTAGAGAGATGCCACAGTTGAGCAACAAGAAGGCAATGCTTAGGCACCCTCTAATACTAGGCTAAGTTTCAGTTTCAAGAGTAAAGTTTCATACGCACAGTCATTAATATCATGGGTCCATCGAAGGACCATCCTCCTTCACTAGTCATTGCCTCTATCCTTGGCGGATACATGCTGATCCATTAGAAAGTTTGGCAGAGCTCCCCAGGATGGGAATTTGATATTCCTTTGGTTATTGTGTGAATCTCCACCCACCATGATGATGCCCCATGAATATTTGAACACATCTATATGCTTCATATGTTTGCCCAGGTGGGGTTCCTCCCATGTATTCCCCATCACTGATTAACCGCACCAATGATCCTCCCCTGCCACAGTTGTAAACCTTCTGTGATCCAAAACTTCTTCAAAAATGATGCAAATAAAATAGGCAAAAAGAATTAACAGAAATTAATAAGATATTATTTAATAAAAAATGAAATAATAATGATAGTTTTAAAAATAAGAAATAAAATAGAAAAATTTTTAATAAAAAAATCAAAATTGGAGAAAATAAAAATAATGAAATATTATTAAAAATTATTTTTTGGCATTTTGCCCTACATCACTGTAAGATCTGTTGTCTTATATGTACAGTGTCATTTTCTTCCATTTATTCCTCCAGTGTCTTAATTTTTCAGTTTGTCTTCAGAGAAGATTTAGTTTACAGAAAAGTCACATACCAAATACAGGGAACTCCTCTATACCCAGCAGCCTCACTCTTTTCTCTCTTCCTCTATTAATAACATACTATATGTGGGTAGTAGGTTTGTTACAACTGATGTACAAATACTGAAACATAGCTACCAACCATGGTTCATAGTTTACTTTATGGTTTATATTTTGTACCATATACTTTTAAAAACTTTGATGCAATTCATCATGGCCTGTATCCATCATAGCAAGGTCATGTAGAACACTTCAAACTCCCCCAAAATGCCCCCTGTTCCATCTATTCTGTTCCTCCCTCTCACTTTCCTCAGGACCCATGTCAACCAACAAGCTTTATTCCATGAAGGACAAGATTCGTACTTACTTGCAACAACACTGAGAACTTGACACACTGGTCTGTCCTCCCCTATTAGGCACAGCCCATGATCTCGAGAGACTCCCACCCCTCTATGTGAAAACATAGTGGGCCTCCCCAAGATAGGAGTCTTCCACCTTAAAGCTCATTATGTGTGTCTTCACCCACTAATATAACACACTATGGCAAGATGAACACTCACACACTAGCTAGAAGCCTGCCCAAGGTGCGCCCTGTACTGAATGCCCCCACTTCAACACTACAAACCAGCAGCTCTCACTTGCCATATTGCCAAAAGAGTATTCCCAACATTGTAGTTTCAACAAAGTACCCGCCCATCTCCAGTGTTCACCTGCTCACTACCCCAACCTTCTCCCCAGTTCCATGGAAAGTCCAACACACCCTCTCCAACCCACCTCCCTGACAAACCAGCACCGTCCAACCCAACAGTATCATTACTCCACAGTCATGCTCCTCCACTGTACAACTACGCACTACCACCTTATCATAGATTTGGCCCATATGGCCATTGGCTCACAACTCTTCTCCCTTTCCTTTCCTGTAAACCTATCTTCCAGACTCTAGCTCTGTGAGTCTGCTCAATTTGCTTAATTCATATCACTGAAGTAATGTAATATTTGTCCTTCAGTGCCTGACTTTCTTCACTGAATGTAAGATCCTCAAGATTTATCCTTGTTATCCCATGTGTTACTATACTATCTACTCTACCCTACTGTACTCTACTGTACTGTACTGTATTCCTTCTTACAGCTGAGTAATATTTCATTATATATATATACCACAATTTGTTTTTTCATTCATCTGTTGAAGGGCATTTGTGTTGATACCAAATTTTGGCGATAGTGAATATTGCTGCTATGAAAAATGGTGTGTATATATCTGTTCTTGTTCTTCATTAACCCATTTGTAATAGGATTTTTTACCCAGTTTTGTTGGGTTGTAGCAATTTTTAAAAATTTATTCTAATAAATTAAACACTATGAGATATATAATTCATAACAATTATCTCTAATTCTATAGGTTGTCTTTTTGCTTTCTTGGGAATGTCTTTTCATGCAAAAATTTTTTTCAATTTTTCATGAAGTCCATTTATCTATTTTTTATTTTGTTGCTTTTGCTTTGATGTCATATATAAAAATTATTGGAAATCTAAGGTTATGAAGTATTCCTTGTTTCCTTCTAAAAGACTTTTAAGTTTTAGCTCTCATATCAGGTTTTTGTTCCATTTTGAGTTAATTTTTTTATATTAGTTGAAGTAGGGTTGCACCTCATTTTTTTTTTTACATGAAAGAATCCACTTTTCCCACTACCTTTTCTTGAAGACACTGTTCCTTGTCTATTCAAGGAGAAAATATACTCCAAATAGGCCCTTATCCAAGAATTTGAGTCAGCAATTATCTTCCTCAACAGAAAACCTCTGAGTCTCAGCAGCTCCATTGGGAAATGGGCAGAAGAGAGCACCAGCCTCCAGGCCCCGGTGAGGTTTAGATGCATTAACAGAAGTACATCAAGTCAGAGTGGGAAGTGGCTACACCACAGCAGTTCTGATGGTTTAGGGCAGGCGTGGGTAAACTGCCTACCAGATCCTGACTGAGACTGGGAGCACTTGGGTCTCCGTTCACTGACTCTGTGTCCAGCCAGTTCAGATGCAAGGGAGATAGGTGATTCTGCTCCTTTGGAAGCTCATGGTGGGCAGCAAATCATTCAGTCCATTCATCCAGTGTGCCCTGCAGATAGCTCTACAAGCCACCAACCTGATGGAAACTGATCAAAAAGGTGGCATTGTTCGTCTTATAGATGAGGAAACTGAGGCTCCAATCACAGCTACTTGGTTGGGGTGCAAATTCATCTTTATTCCCAGCCCAATTTATGTGTCTTCCCCTCATGCCCCTGCCCAGCCTCACAGGAACTCACCCCCAGTCCACCTCACCCTCTGGCTCTGTCACAATATGGTGCTTGTACTTAACTGGGCAATGAGATGTGTGCACAGGGCTCCAGCTCTGCACCAGTCATAGACAACAACCTGTAACCCACCACCACTTTAAATCCGGGATTGTCTGGAGACTGACAGATGTCCTCCAAGTAGCTGTCCTTCCAGATAACCGGGATGGAGAAGCTGGCACTGGGCCTGGCTAAATAGGAAGCCGAGTCCTAGGACCAGCCCTGCCTCCCTTTCTGCTCACTGATGGCCTCTTGTAGGGACTGAGCTTCTGTGCCTGACAATGACCATCCAGACTCTAGCCCCACCCATGTGCTCATCCTTAGTCAGCTCCAGGTGCTATAGATGGGGAAAGAGAAAGTAACATGACTCTCTATTTCAGAGCTGGTCAGGTTGAGGCACATATAGGTTGGATTGTCTCAGGGGCTATCCCTGGTCCCCAGCCACTCTCTGTTCTTAAGGGGAACTAACACCAA
>JAKSZT010020084.1:772604-789547 GCA_026826555.1 Tolypeutes matacus | reverse complement strand
TCCCCCAACATAATGTCCTGTAGCTTCATCCATGTTGTCATATGCTTTATTAATTCATTTCTTCTTTTAACTGCATAATAATTCCTCACATGAATATACCATGGTTTGTTTCTCCATTCATCAGCTGATGGATACTTGGGTTGTTTCCAACATTTTGCAATCCTGAATAATGCTGCTATGAACGTCAGTGTGCAGATGTTTATTCATGTCACTGCTGTCAATACTGCTGGGTATATACCTATTAGTGGTATTACAGGGTCACGTGATGTATTACTCAGCCAAAGGTTTACTGG
The DNA here is from genome assembly GCA_026826555.1 of Tolypeutes matacus. Lineage (NCBI taxonomy): Eukaryota > Metazoa > Chordata > Mammalia > Cingulata > Chlamyphoridae > Tolypeutes > Tolypeutes matacus. The sequence continues at coordinate 789,254 of JAKSZT010020084.1, read as the reverse complement.
TGCAAAATACCAGAAATCTGTTGGGTTTTATAAAGGGTGTTTATTGTGGGTAGAAGTTTCCTTTTACCAGGCCATAAGGGGTAAGTACTTCCCTCACCAAAGTCTGTTGCCACATGGTGAAGCAAGATGGCTGCCAATTGCTGCTGCAGGCTTCTCTTCCTCTTAAGGCTCTGTGGTCCCAGCTTCTTCCAATATCATCTGTGGGCTGGGATAAGTCTTGTCTCTCTCCCAAGCATTGTTCCCCTTCAGGCTCAGCTGCTCTGTTCTCTCAACGTCATCTGTGGGCTATCAGGCTCTCTCTCTTCCAGGGGCCTGTGCCGTGTCTATGGAGCTGTCTCTGCCCCTGTGTTTTCTTCTCCTTTACATTTACTTCCCAGGGCTACAGGTCAAAAATTCCAACTGGCTCCTCTGCAATATCATTTTCAATGTGCTACTGATGTGGTCCAAAGTCTTAATCATAATTTAATCAAGCAAAAGTGGAACGTCTGAATCCCATACAATCTAATATGCCCAGAGGAACAGACCACTTTACAAACATAATGCAATATCTATTTTTGGAATTCATAAATAATAGAAAACTGCTACAAGTGCCAAGTCTATATTCAACTTCTTTAGGAACTGCCAAACAGTCCTTCACAGTGGCTGTACCATGCTGAATTCCCACCAACAGTGAATAAGGGTTTTTATCTCTCCACATCCTCTCCAACACTTGTAGCTCTGTCTTTTCAGTAGTGGCCTTTATGATAGGTGTGAAAAGATACTTATCGCAGTTTTGATTTGCATTTCCTTAATCATTAGTGATGTTGAGCATTTTTTCATATATTTATTTTGCCATTTGTATTTCTTCTTTGGACAAACATCTATTCAAGTCTTTTGCCCTGTTTTTAACTGGGTCGTTTGTCTTTTTATTGTTGAGTTGTAACATCTCTTTACATATCCTAGATATTAAACCCTTATGGGACATGTTATTTCCAAATATTTTCTTCCATTGAGTAGGCTGCATTTTCACCCTTTTGACAAAGTCCTGTGAGGTGCAAAAGTGTTTAATTTTGAGGAGGTCGCATTCATCTATTTTTTCTTTTGTAGCGCATGCTTTGGATGTAAGGTCCAAGAAACCACAACCTACTACAAAGTTTTGAGGATGTTTCATTACATTTTCTTCTAGTAGTTTCATGATCTTGGCTTTTATCTTTAGGTATTTCATCCCTTTGGAGTTGATTCTTGTATATAAAGTGAGGTTGGGGTCCTCTTTCAATCTTTTGGTTATAGATATACAGTTCTTCCAACACCACTTGTTTAAGAGATTATTTTGACCCGTCAACATGCACTTGGTAGGTTTGTCAAAAAGCAGTTGGTTGTAGAGGGGAGGGTTTCTTTCTGGATTCTCCATTCTATTCCACAGATCAATGTGTCTATCATTATGTCAGTACCATGCTGTTTTTACCACTGTAGCTTTGTAATATTTTACAAAGTCAGGCAGTGAATATCCTCACTTGTCGCTCTTTTTTTTTTTTTTTTTTTAAATGCTTTTGTCTATTTGGGTGTATTTTCCCTTCCAAATGAATTTGGTAATTGCCTTTTCTATTTCTGTAAAGTAGGCTGTTGGAATTTTGATTGGTATGGCATTGAATCAGAAAATCAGTTTTGGTGAGATTGACATCTTCATGATATTTAGTCTACTAATCCATGAACACAGAATTTCTTTTCATTTGTTTAGGTCTTTTTAAATTTCTTTTAGCATTATTTTGTAGTTTTCTGCAATATAGGTCCCATACTACTTTGGTTAAACTAATTCCTAGGTATTTGAGTCTTTTTGTTGCTATTGTAAATGGAATTTTCCCCCTGATTTCCTACTCTGATTGTTCAGTACTAGTGTACAAAAGCATTACTGATTTTGGTAATGTTGATCTTCTATCCTTCCACTATGAAGAATTCATTTATTAGCTCAAGTAGCTTTGCCGTGGAATCCTCAGAATTTTCTAAATATGGGATCATGTCATCCACAAGTAGTGAGCATTTTACTTCCTCTTTTCCTATTAGGATGCCTTCAATTTTTTTTTTCTTGTCTTAACTGCCCTAGCTAGAACTTCTAGTACAATATTAAATAACAGTGGTGACAGTGTGAGCATCCTTCTCTTGTTCTCAATCTTAGATGGAAAGCCTTCACCCTTTCCCCTATAGTATGAGGTTACCTGTGGGTTTTTCATATATGGCTTTTACCATATTGAGGAATTTTCCTTCTCTTCCTATCTTTTGATATGTTTTTTTTATCAAAAAAGAATGCTGGATTTTGTCAAATGCCTTTTCTGAGTCAATTGAGAATATCATGTGTTTTATTCCTTCAGTTTGTTAATGAGCTGTATTACATTGATTGATTTTCTCATGTGGAACCAGCCTTGCATACCAGGAATAAATCCCACTTGTTCGTGATGTGGAACTCTTTTAATATGCTGCTGTATTCAATTTGCAAGTATTTTGTTGAGAATATTTGCATCTATGCTCACTAGAGAGATTGGTCTGTAATTTTCTTTTCTTGTAGTATCTTTATCTGGCTTTGGTACTAGGGTGTTGTTGGCTTCATAAAATGTGTTGGATAATTGTCCCTCCTCTTCAATTTTTTGGAATAGCTTAAACAGCATCGGTGTTAATTCATTTTGAAATGCTTGGTTGAATTCACCTGTGAAGCCATCTGGTCCTGGACATTTCTTTGCTGGAAGATTTTTGATGATGGATTCAATCTCTTTAAATGTGATTCAGTTGTTAAGTCCCTGTATTTCTTGTAGCGTAAGTGAAGGTTGGCTGTGCATTTCTAAGAATTTGTCCATTTCATGTAGGTTTAGTTGGTTGTCATACAGTTCCTCATAATATCTTCTTATAATCCCTTTTATTTTTGTGGGGTCAGTCGTAACTCCACGCCCCCTTCATTTTTTTATTGTATTATGTGCATCTTCTCTCTTTTTGTCTTTGTTAGTCTAGCTAGGGGTTTGCCAATTTTATTGATTTCATAGAACCAGCTTTTGGTTTTGTTGATTTTTTCTATTGTTTTTTGTTCTGAATTTCATTTATTTCTGCTGTAATCTATATCATTTCTTTTTCCTTCTGCTTGCTTTGGGGTTGGTTTGCAGTTCTTTTTCTAGTTTTTGTAGTTGTTCAGTTAAATTTTGAGATTAATTCTTTTTCCTTTTTTAATATGGGCATTTATGGCTATAAATTTCCCTCTCAAGTCTGCCTTCACTGCATCCCATAATTTTGATAAGTTGTGTTCTCATTTTCATTCATCTTAATATATTTACTGTTTTCACTTGCAATTTCTTCTTTCACCCACTGACTGTTTAGGAGTGTGTTGTTTAGCCTCCATACATTTGTGAATTTACTTTTTCCTTGACTATTATTGATTTCCAGTTTCATTCCATTATGCTCTGAGAAGGAGCGTTGTATAATATGAATCTTTTTCTATTTATTGAGATCTGCCTTGTGCCCTAATATCTGGTCTATCCTGAAGAAAGATCCAAGGGCACTTGAGAAGAAGGTTAACCTGCTGAGATGGATGCAGCTTTCTGTATATTTCTGTTTGGTCTAACCCGCTTATCATATTGTTCAAGTTCTCTGTTTCTTTGTTGATCTTCTGTCTAGTTGTTCTGTTTAATGAGGTGAGTGGGGTGTCGAAGTCTCCAACGATTATTGTAGAGATGTCTGTTTCTCCCTTGCGTTTTGCCAGAGTTTGACTCATGTATTTTGGGGCATCCTGGTTAGCAGTATAGATATTTTTGACTGTGATATCTTCCTGGTGGATTGTTGCTTTGATTAATATATAATAGCCTTCTGTATCTCTTATAACAATTTTTGCATTTAAGGTCAGTTTTTTTCCAATATTAGTATAACTACCCCTACTGTCTTTTGGTTACTATGCACGTGGAGTACCTTTTTCCAACTTTTCATTATCAGTCGGTTTTTGTCCCTGGGTCTAAGTTGAGTGTCTTATAAGCAGCATATGGATGGATCATGTATTTTTATGCATTCTGTCAGCCTATATCATTTGATTGGGGAATTTAATCCATTCACATTCAATAATATTACTGTAAATCATTGAATCTCAGACCCCTGTAAAAGAGAGCACATGCAGGTGCCTGCCACCTTGTGATAGAGACAGAAACACAGGACTGCTGCTGGGGGCTAAGTTCACCTTGAGTTTCCAGGCTGTGGGTTGAAATAATCAGGTGCCCAAGACCCTGCTGTGTACCCTAGGTAGGTGATCAGATCCAAGGACTACTAGAATCTCCTTTCTGGAGGTGAGCCTCTCAGCCCCTTTTGTGGGTGCAGAGTTGAATACCCTGAGACCAGGAAGGGAGGGAATGTGGAAAGTTGTCAGGGAGTAGTTGGGGGGCAGTCACTTTCTTTCTTCTCCTTCAATGGATTCAGGATATAACTCCTGTCCATCTTAAGAATCCTGATTCCCCTTTCCCTCCTACCTTGGTAATCATGATTCTACTTCTGACTCTATGAAGTTCCCTACTCTAGATATCTCATATAAGTGGAATCATTCAATACTACACTTTTGTGTCTGGCTTTACTTCACTCAACATTTTCATTGTTCATCCATATTATAGCATGTGTAAGAACTTCATTCCATTTTATGCACCTCTCAATATTGTTCGGCCATTCATCTGTTGATGGACACTTGGGTTGCTTCCATCTTTTGGCTCTTGTGAATAATGCTGTTATGAACATTGGTGTGCAAGTGTCTGTTTGGTTCTCTGTTTTCCTTTTTTTGGGGAATAGACCTAAAAGTGTAATCGATCAGTCATATGGTAATTCTCCAATGATTTTTTATGAATATCTGACTGTTTTCCATGCCGGCTACACCATTTTACATTCCTAGAACCCCCTAACATGGATTCTATTATCTATGCATCCTCACCAACAAGTCGTGTTTTGGGTTTTTAATTTTTAAAAAAATACTAAGGCCATATTCATGTTTGTGACTTGATATCTCACTTTGGTTTTGATTTTTCATTTGCCTCTTAGCTAATGATGTTGCAAATCTTTTCCTGTGCAGATTGGCCATTTGTATATCTTCTTTGGAAAAATGTCCATTCAATCATTGGCCCATTTTTTTTTTAAATTTATTATATATATTTTTAAAATGCTTAGAGTATACAAATGTCACATAAAATATAGGGGATTCCCATATACCCTACTCTCCACACCTCCCATATTTTCCCACATTAACAACATCCTTCATTAATAAGGTACATTCATTGAAATTGATGAACACATTATGAATCATTGCCACTAAGCATGGATCAGAATTTACATTATAGTTTACACTCTCTCCCACCCAATTTCCTAGTTTATGGCATGATTTATCATGGCCTGTATCTGTCCATGCAATTTCATTCAGGACTATACCCAAGTCCCAAACATGCCCCTGTATGACACTTGGTTTTCCCTCTCCTTGCCCTCAGAACTTCCAGTGGCCCCTGCCTGCACATCAATGATATAATTTCTTCCAATGCTACAATCACTATAAGTCTATAGTAGAATACCAGTAAGTCTTCTTTAGTTCATAGTTCATTCCCCAAACCTGAGGATTCTGGGATGGTGATGTACAGTCCACCTTGAATTGACAGGGGCTGTGATCCCATAGGGCTGATTGATGGGACTTTCTTGCTTGCAGTTGTAGGCTCTCTGTGTTCCTTGATATGGTAGTTTTCCATCATCACCTGTGTGTTAGTTTTCCTGGGTGAGACCAATGAACTGGAGAGTAGGTGTTGCAACTCCATTGAGTTTTGGGGTCTAGTTGGCACATGGACAGCCCAAAGATTTAAGTCTCTTGGACATACACCTACAAACTCTAGTACAAATTATAGGTTCAAATAGAAGAACAGAAGAGCCATGTGTAGGGGAACCACAACTGAGTTCAACTCTATCACTCTCAGGAGCATAAATTCCAAAGTAGGGCCTATTGGCAAGGCACCAAATTCCTGACCTATCTGCCCTGACTATAGTGTCTGGATATTTTGCAGACAATGTGATCCTTCTGAGACATGCATAAGAGTAACATCTAGAATGACTCACTTTGAAGTTTCTTAGCCATATAAACCCATTTGTCTTTTCCTTTTCCCCTAATGGTCAAGGACTTTTACCAGTTGTTTTGCTAGTTGGTGCTTGGCACTAATCCCTCGGTGCCGGGGTGGGGAGGGGGGCTCATCCCCAGGAGTCATGTCCTACAGTGGGGGGAAGGTTATGTATTTATATGCTGAATTCAGTTTAGAGAGAGGCCTTTTTTTGAGCAGCAAGGAGGCTCTCAGGAGGCATATCTTAGGTACCCTATAACACTAGACTAAATTTCAATTTCAAGAGAAAAGGTTTATATGCACAGACGTCAAAATCAAGGGCCCATTAATGGACCATCCTTCTTTACTAGTCATTGACTCTGTACTCGGGGGATTCTTGCTTATTCATTATAGAATGTGGCAGAGCACCCCAGAATGGGAATTTGATATTCCTCCAGTTATTCTGTGAATCTCAACCCACTGTGGCAATGCCCCATGAATATATGAACTCATTTATATGCCTTATATTTATGCCCAGGTGAGCTTCTTCCCATGTATTCTTCATCACTGACACCCCACACCAATGATTTTCCCTTGCCACAGTTGTAACTCTTCTGTGGTCTAATACTTCTTCAATAATGAAGCCAATAAAATAGCCAGATAAAATTAATAAGAAAATGAAATAACAATGATAGTTTTAAAAATAAGAAATAAAATAAAAAATATTTTTAAATAAAATTGAATCAATAAAAATTTTTGAAATTGAAAATAATGGAAACGTATTTTAATTTTTTTTGACATTTTGCCCTTCATCACTGTAAGATCTCTTTCCTATATGTACAGTGACATTTTCTTCCATTTATTACCCCAGCATTTTACTTTTTTCATTTTGTCCTCAGAGAAGTTTTAGGTTACAGAAAATTCATGTACCAAATACAGGGGATTCCCATTGGTCCAACCTCCTCCCCCCTTTTTCCTGCTTCCCTTATTAATAACAAATTGTAGGTAGATAGTACTTTTGTTACAACTGATATACAAATATTAAAACAGGGCTACAAGCCATGGTAAATTGTTTTCATTATGCTTTCCATTTTGGAACATACAGTTTTATAAACTTTGATGCAATTCATCATTGCCTGTGTCCATCATAGCAAGATCATATAGAACATGTCCATATCCCCCAAAATGTCCCTTGTTCCATCTATTCTATTCCACCCTCCTCCATCCCTCAGGACCCACAGCAAACACCAGGCTTCACTCCTTGAAGGACAAGATTCATAGTTACTTTCAACAATTCTGAGGATTTGACACACTGGTCTGCCCTACCCTATTAGGCACCACCCATGCTCTTGAGAGACTCCTGCCCCTCTATCTGAGAACATAGCAGGCCTCCCCAGGATGTGAGTCCACCACTTTTGGTCAATATGTGGGTCTCCACCCACTGATATAATACACTATGGCAAGATGAACACTCACACACTCCCTAGTATCCTGTCCCAGGTGCGCCCTGCCCCAAATGCTCCCCCACATCCAACACCCCAAAGCAGCAACTCTCACTTGCCGTATTGCCAAAAGATTATTCCCAACATTGTAGTTTCAAATATGTACCCACCAATCCCCAGGGTAGAACTGCTCGCTCTCCCAATCCTCCTCCCATTTCCATGGACAATACAACCCACACTCCCCACCCCACTCCCCTGACAAACCATCACCGCCCAAACCAACATTATCATTAAACCACTGCCATGCCCCTCCACTGTACAACTGCACACTTCCACCTTATCAAAGATTTTGCCCTATGGGCATTGACTCACAAACTTCTTCTCCCTTTCTATTTCCTGTTAACCTGTCTTCCAGACTCTAGGTCTGTGAGTCTGCTCAATTTGCTTAATTCATATCAGTGAGATAATGTAATATTTGTCCTTCAATGCCTGGCTTGCTTCACTCAACATAAGGTCCTCAGGATTCATCGATCTTATCCCATGTGTTACTACTGTATTCCTTCTTACAGCTGAGTAATATTCCATTGTATGTATATACCACAATTTGTTTATCCATTCATCTGTTGAAGGGCATTTGTGTTGATATCAACTTTTGGCAAAAGTGAATAATACCACTCTGAAGATTGGTGTGCATATATCTGTTCATGTCCTTCATTAGCTCATTTTTAAAAGGATTTTTATCCAGTTTTGTTGAGTTGTAGCAGTTTTCTATAATTTATTCTAAAAAATTAAACACTATGAGATATATAAGTCATAACAATTATAGCCCATTCTATAGGTTGCCTTTTTGCTTTCTTGATACTGTCTTTTCATGCAAAAGTTTTTTTTCATTTTTTCATGAAGTCCATTTTATTTTATTTTTATTTTTTCCTTCTGCTTTTGATGTCATAAAAGTCATTGGAAATCTAAGGCCATGAAGTTTTTCTGTTTCCTTTACATGATTTTTAAAGTTGCGCTCTTATATTAGGTTATTCTATTTCAAGGTAATTTTTGTATATTGTATGAAGTAAGATTTCACCTCAATTTTTTTTTCATGTAATCATCTACTTTCCTGACTACCTCTTCTGGAAGACACTGTTCCTTACCCATTCAAGGAGAAATACATATTTCAGTTGGGCCCTTATCGAAGCAGTTGAGTCACCAATTAAGTATCTTCCTCAACAGAAAGCCTCTGAGTCTCAACAGCTCCCCTGGAAATTGGGCAGAAGAGAGCACCAGCCTCCAGGGCCCCTGTGAGATTTAGATGCAGAGAGTGGGAATTGGATACACCACAGAATTTCTGATGGTTTAGGACAGGGGTGGGGAATCTGCCATCCCAATCTTTCCTGGTAGGTCCGACTGAGACTGGGGGCACTTGAGTCTTAGTTCACTGACTCCATGTTCAGCTAACTCAGCTCCATGGGAAATACAAGATTCTACTACTAAGGAAGCTCAAGGTTGGTTGAAAAGCAAACACTCAATCCATTCATCCAGCGCCCCTGAAGGGAGCTCTACAATCTTTCCACTTGATGACAACAGAGCCAAGATGTAGATGATGGCATTTCCTGTCTTACAGTTGAGGAAACTGAGGCTCAGTTGACAGCTACTTGGCCAGAGCATGAACCGAAACCTCCAATCACCTCCCCTGGTTCTCTCAAAAGTTTCATTAATGAGAACAGTGGTTGAATGGGCTTTTTTATGTGGTTCAGTGAGCAGTACCCACAGAGAGGAGGGACAGGAAGCAACTTCCTTAATCAGTGTGTTCAAGAGGCAGGAGTCCATATATTATCTTAAAAGCACATTCACACCATGTTACCCTCACCCATCCCAGCACCTTCCTGTTGTTCCTTGCGAGACTCTGGATATTCCTAGGCAAGTCCTGGTGACCCGTTCTAATATGGGCAGTCAGCTTAGAGCCCTTCCTTATCCTGCCTGCGCCTCCCTCATATGTTGACACAGTGGAGAGGGATGGAGGCTTCATCGAGTTATCATAAAGAAGCTCAGCATTTTGAGGGTCTATATTATCCCCTTTATCCCCCCTAAAATCCTGACATATACCTAAAGGTCCCCTGAATGCAAGGTGCAAACTGGTGGTGCTGAGCATGTCTCTGCGAAAGGAAATTTGCTCACATAACTGCTTTCAGTGTGTCTCTCCAAAGAGAAAAGTGTCTCTTTGCTTAAGGAAAGCCTAAGCCCAAGAATCCCACCATGGATTCTTCCCATACAAAGGTCTACCAGATGATTGATGTGAGATTCATCTTTTTTTCCTAACCCAATATCAGTGTCTTCCCCTCATGCCCCTGCCCCAGCCTCACAGGAACCTACCCCCAGTCCACCTCACCCTCTGGCTCTGTCACAATTTGGTTCATGTACTCAACTGAGCCATGAGATGTGTGCACAGGGCTCCAGCACTGCCCCAGTCCTGGTCAGCTATACATAACACTCCACCATTTTGAATCCAGGATTGTCTGAAGACTAACAGATGTCCTCCCATTTGCAGTCCTACCAGATAACCAGGATGGAGGAGCTAGAGCTGGGCTTGGCTAATAGGAATATAAGGCCTAGGCCTGGCCTTGCCTCCCAATCTTCTCATGAAGGCCTCTTGCAGAGGCTGAGCTCCTGTGCCAGACAATGACCATCCAGACACTGGACTCACCCCATCCTCTCTTCTTTAGTCAGCTCTAGGTGCAGTAGCTGGGGAAAGAGAAGGTAGCCACCACTCTCCATTTCAGAGATGGGCAGATTGAGGTACATATAGGATGGGTTCTCTCAAGGGCTGTCCATAGGTCCCCAGCCTCCCCTCTGCCCCTGAGGGATACTGTACACACCCACTTCTTTACTTTTTCTGCCCAGCCCCTCCCACCTTCATCCCCTCACATTCCCACACAGTTCTTTAAAGGCATTGACCCTTCTTTTTAAAGGCACTTATTTTTCAAGTTGGTCGTGGAGGTTGCCTGTACTTTCAAAATATGGGAAGACACAATCATATCTTTGGGCCATGAGGGGGCCATAACGAAGGTACTGTGTACCCTCCCTGCATTTGATGTCTAGTGTCACTGTCTAACTCCTCCTCTAGAATGGAAGCCCACAAGGCAGGGATTATTTGTCTGTTTGGGTCTCATTATTATGCTCACTACCTGCATAGACTAGATGCTCAATGTATATTCATTGATTGAATGTTAGAACCTGCTCTGTTATCTGAGTGTGCTTGGGCCAACTGCCAGCCTGTTCCCTTGTGGTTTTTTCCCTGGTCCTGGTAGTTTTCTTCCACACTTGGGCTCAGCCAAAGATATGAGGGTTCTCATATATACTCTCCATTCCCAACTGATGCCTTTGATACCCATGAGACTCCTCACAAGTCTTCCTTCCATTCCAGGAGAGGAGTTTGGGATGCATCATGTACATGCCATTTTTGGTGTTTGTTTTTTTGTTTTTTCTTACTTTCTTTTTAAAATAATTTTAAAGTCAAAGACACTTGAAAAAATAATACAAAAACAATGCAAAGAACTCCAATATACACTGTACTCATGTACCAGGTTTACCAGCTGTTATTATGTTGCCACCTTAGTTGTGTAATTGTGTTTATCATCTATCTACCCATCCATCAACTATCAATATATCTAATTATCTACTTACTTTCTAAAATTTAATAGTAAGTTATATACATCATGATCCTTGAGCATGTAATATCTTCATGCATATTTCCTTAAAACTTTTGTCTTAGGACAAAAGTCAAGTATATTCATTTAGTTGTAGAAATTTATCACCAATATAAAAGGCATAATATAATTTCAATTTTTTTCAATTGCCCTAAAAGTGACGTTTTGGGAATTTTCCCCTCCATTTTGGGTCCAGTCCAGGTCTTCTGCATTACACTAAGTTGTCTTCTTCTTAAGTCTCTATTTTTAATATAATATATGGGAACATATCCACAATTTAAACTTTCCATTCAACCATATCCAGTCTTAAAGTTTAGTGTGATTAATTAGTTTCACAATATTGTGCTGCCCTCACCAAACCTTTTCCCTCACTCCAAACAAAACATGTGCATGCATTATACATTGATATAATGTATATTATTGATTATACATTATACACCCTTACCCATGGAAACCTGTGTTCTATGTCTATATGAATTTGCATATTCTAATTATTTCATGAAAAAGAAATCATACTATGATTTTCTCATTATGTCTGTTATATTTCATTCAACATGTTGTCTGTTAGTTAATCCATATTGTGGCATTTATCAGAACTTTTTTTACTTTTTATGGCTAAATAGTATCTCTTGGGATATATAAACCACATTTTGTTCATCCATTTATCTATTGTTGGATATTGGGTTGCTTTCACTATTAGACTATAGTTAATAAGGCTGATCTGAACAGTGATATACACATATATCTTTGAGTCCCTGCTTTCAGTTATTTGGGAGTATATCTCTAGAATGGAAATGCTGGGTCATATGGTAGTTGTATGTTTAACTTATTGAGCAATTGTGATAATCTTTTTTACGGCTGCTGCACCCTCTTACACTCCTAGCAAGAATATACTTGCTAGGAGTGTAAGATTGCCTTCAAGTCCTCACCAACCCATATTATTTCCCATGTTTTTCAAATAGCACTTATGGTGTGTGGGATGTGGTATCTCACTGTACATTTGATTTGCATTTCCCTAATGGCTAATGATCTTGAGCACTCTGTATTGGTCAGGGTTTTCTCAGGAAACAGAATCAAGAAGAGATATCTGTACATAATATGAGATTTTATAAGAGTCTCTCACAGGAACGTGGGGATGCACAAGTCCAGGTTCCTCAGGCAGGCTCCAAACCAGGGGCTTCGATGAAAGTCCAATGAAAGGTCCTTGATGAGTTTCTGGGAGAAATTGGCTCACCAAAGACAAGCTGGGAAATTCTCTCTGAATGTTGAAACCACTTCCCCTTTTAAGGCATTCAACTGATCAGATAAAAGTATCACACATTGCTGATGCAATCTCCTTGATTGATGCAAATGTAATTAACCATCCACACAGTAAACTCAGTGGTGACTGAAGTCCATAAATGGTCTTGTATTACAATTAGCTCAGTGCTTGCTTGACGGAACACCTGGACACAATTACCTGGCCGAGCTGACACATTAGCCAAACCATCACATGGTTGTCAACTTGGCAACCATTCACACTACCTTAAACCATAATTAGTCTCTAAGTAAAAACAATAACAGACAAGCATTCATATATACTTCTGCCTAACAATGTTCAACTTGCCTGTGTACTACCGTAAACGCATTCTTTCCCTAAAGATTAGGGTGCAAGTCCTTGGGTAATATTCACTCTTAAGCTTGACCTCCTTAAATATTATGGGATGAAATTAATACAATTTTTCATATGATAGGGAAAAAGTTTGGGGAAGAAAACAAAGATATTCATTTTGTGTACATATATAATCATACTCATAATGAAATATGGAAGAAGGTTTCATGACTATACAGTCCTCGTTTCTGTAACTGGTCACGTGGTCAAAGTTTATATTTATCACAACCTTCTTCCACTACCCATTCCATGTTCCCATTATCCTCAGCAAGCACTTCAGCTGGGTGTTGCTCTTTGCCTGGTAAGTCCATGATTGGTAGTTTTGAAGAAGTATTTCATGCCGGAATTGCAAACCCATAGCCAGAGTATGTGTTTATTCCAGTTAAAACAAATCGCTGCCCCTTCCATGGTGAAAGTGGCTCAATGTAGTCAACCTGACACCAGCTAACAGGCTGGTCACCTCGAGGAATGGTGCCATATCGGGGGCTGAGTGTGGGTCTCTGCTGCTGGCAGATTGGGCATTCAGTAGTGGCTATAGCCAAGTCAACCTTGGTGAGGGGAAATCCATGTTGCTGAGCCCATGCATAACTTCCATCCCTACCTCCATGGCCACTTTGTTCATGAGCCCATTGGACAATGACAGGAGTGCCTGGGGAATGAGGCTGAGCATTAGCCGCAGAGCGGGTCATCTTATCCACCTGATTATTGAAATCTTCCTCTGCTGAATTCATCCTCTGGTGAACAATCACATTAGACACAAATATGTTCATGTTTTTTGCCCACTCAGAAAGATCTATCCACATAGCTCGTCCCCAGACCTCCTTGTTACCAATTTTCCAATCATGTTCCTTCCAAGTCCCTGAGGAATGTGTTGTCTCTAAAATCTGAAGAGGCCAACTAAGTGTGTTGCCTCTTTTTTGGTCATAGGGGCGGCCAGATGCAACAGCTTATCCTTTACTTTAGAAGGGATATCTCGACATGTCCCACACCACTGGACACATAGAAATTTCACTGAGGTGGAAGGACCCTGTATTTTTGTTGGATTTATCTCCCATGCTCTCTCATGCAAATGCTTTATCCATAAATCTAGAGTCTTTGCTGCTACTTGCTCAGTGGGTCCTATCAACATGATATGATTTATATAATGTACCATGTGATGTCTCATGGGAGGGAAAGATGATCAAGGTCCCTGCAGACAATATTATGACATAGGGCTGGAGAGTTGATATACCCCTGAGGCAGGACAATGAAGGTATACTGCTGGCCTTGCCAGCTGAAAGCAAACTGTTTCTGGTGGTACTTATTAATGCCAATTGAGAAAAAAGGATTTGCCAGATCAACAGCTGCATACCAGGTACCAGGGGAAGTGTTGATTTGCTCAATCAATGATACCACATCTGGGACAACAGTTGCAATTGGAGTCAACACCTGGTTAAATTTATGATAATCTACTGTCTTCCTCCAAGATCCATCTGTTTTCTGCACAGGCCAAATAGGAGAGTTGAATGGGAATGTGGTGGGAATCACCACCGTTGCATCCTTCAAATCCTTGATGGTGGCACTAATCTCTGCAATCCCTCCAGGAAGCCGGTATTGTCTTTGATTTACTATTTTGCTAGGTAGGGCCTGTTCTAATGGTTTGCACTAGGCCTTTCCAACCATAATAGCCCTCACTCCACAAGTCAGGGATCCAATGTGGGGATTCTGCCAGTTACTGAGTATGTCTATTCCAATTATGCATTCTGGAACTGGGGAAATAACCACAGAATGGGTCCCAGGACACACTGGACCCACTGTGAGATGGACCTGAGCTAAAACTCTATCAATCACCTGAGCTCCATAAGACCCTACTCTGACTGGTGGACGACAGTCACATTTTGGGTCTCTTGGAATTAATGTCACTTATGAGCCAGTGTCTAATAATCCCCGAAATGTCTGATCATTTCCTTTTCCCCAATGCACAGTTATTCTGGCAAAAGGCCATAGGTTTCCCTGGAGAAAGGAGGGAGGAAGATAAACAGTATAAATTTTTGGCAGTTTTAAAGGATTGTTCCCCAAGGAGACCTGGCCTTCCCCTCATTCAAGGGGCTCTGGGTCTGTATATTGTCTCAAGTCTGGTTATTGATATAGGTGCTGTGATTCTATCTGTCTGTAATTTGAGTTAGGGTTTTGTTCACACGACCTACAACTCTTCTGCTTTTACAGATCCAGAAGAAATCTATTATACTGTCCGTGTATTTCACTTGTAGGTAACCCATGATCTATTAGCCAATGCCTTAACTCTATGCGACTCAGACTATTCTGAGTGCTGCTTTGAAGCTGCCTTTCCTTGCAGTAGCCATGCCCACATTGCCTTTGGCAATTAACTGCTGATACTCGGCTTTTACCAGACCGAGATCCGATCATCCCCATAATGTTTAAGGACTCCAATTCCATTACCACCCTCCCTACATTAATATCTAGACCATAGAGAAGAGCAAACACAGAGCTCTTCAGAGAAGATGGGGTTAGTCTTACAAATTTATTCCTCACTGTCCTGGTTAAAGGTGCGTCCATTGGACAGTCCTAGGATGGGTGGGCAGGTCTCAAATGGTAAATTCATTCTAGCATTCCAATATCTCTAAGCCTTTGAATCCCCTCATCTACCGTATACAAGGGCAAATTGGGCATCTCAACCTCAGAAATGCTAAGCCATCTTTCAGTATATGATTCAGTCAGCCACCCAAACAAACTCTTATTGCCCTTTCTAACCCCTTGAGCTACAGCAACGAATATAGAATTTCTGCTTAGTGGGCCCATATCAATAAATTCAGCCTGATCCAACTTTGTATTCCTTCCACCATTATCCCATACCCTTAGTATCCATTCCCACACATACTCCCCTGTTTTCAGTTTTATAAGTTGGAAAACTTATGCAGTTCTTTCAGAGTATAGCATACTTCTTCATGGGTAACACTGTATTTAACCTTTGGGGACTTGTAATTTTAGCCTAGTAATAGATCTCAAAGACAAGAGGGGTGGTAGAGGTGAGTAAGGAGAAGGATTAGAAATGTCTTGCAAGCTACTGACCTCAGGGCATTCCATTGCATTTTCTTCTGGTGAGACAGGATTAATCTCTTCATGTAGGGGTTTAAGGCAGATTCCTCAGGGCAGACAGGAGGTTGGGCAGTGCATACTGGAATTTGGCTGGTACCTGCCTCAGGGCTGGGGGGAGGTCCACACTCCCTGGGGCAGGCCAGAGGCTAGGCAGTGCAAGATTCACTTTGGCTGGTACCAACCAGCCATTCCAGAGTAGGGCTGGAAGGAGGTCTGAACTCCCTGGGGCAAGCTGGAGGCTAAATGATGCAAGATTGACAAGATGTGGTCTCCACAGGGCAGGCCATTCCAGGTTTATCTGGCAAAGTTTCAGCAGAATTTAGGGTTCCAATGTCCCCATGAATATTCTCATTATCCCATATGTCTCCATCCCAATCCTTGGGGTTCTACTCCTTCCCAATCAGTGCCTTCACTTTAGTTACAGAAGCCCTGCAGGGTTGAGATTTTAGTTTCCTCTGTAATTCTGCTTCTCGTACAATGAGAGTCTGGGTTTGATTCTCAGATATCTCATGTCTGTGGCTACAGGAGACAAGATTTTCTTTCAGGGCACATAGCAACTTTCACATCATTCATATGGCATTTAAGTTTTAAATTTGACGACTTTAGCTCATCTCTTTCTTTTGTAACTGTATCCAGAGTATCTAGGAGGAGCCAAACAATCTCATTATACCTTTTTATTCCTCAAAATTCTGTTAACACTCTCACCC
>JAKSZT010020084.1:737761-754329 GCA_026826555.1 Tolypeutes matacus | reverse complement strand
ATTATTGTTTATATTTTCAATTAATAAATGTACCACATAAACTTTTTTAAAAAGTGTTATTGAGAAATGTAGGGAAAGAACAGAACTTACTGAGAAATAGGAGATTAGGACAGAAATAAACACAGAGATTTCATGCAGGCTTCTCTAGGCAGAGAGAGCAATTTGGCTTGTGCTGTAACCTTTGTTAAACTCTTAATTACTGCTTGCCTTGCTAATGCTAAGGGTAGGGGCTCCAGCTGTTATTGGTTACCCCAACAATGGTAGGGTCCATGTACAGGCCTGTATGGAATATCCAGGGACAAGGGGAGGCCACAAAAAGATTCCTAACTGGGACCTCAAAGTCAAGGTCTCAGTTAGGTTTCTCAGTCATGTTGTCTCAGCCATGTTGTCCGTACGCCATGCCCTGGCTCATCTTTTCCTCATTTCCCTATACTAACCTGCCTCAGTTCCACCACAGACCTTGAGTGCTAGGGCCTGGGGCTCAGGTACAAAATTGTGTAAATCACTGCACCAGGAGGGATACACCCTAACAACAGGAACTGTCCCCAAACAGAGCCCACTCCCTCCCTGTTCTCTACCACCCCTCCTTAGATCAGTTATATTGGGGAAGAGCACCAGAGGCAAGGGGAAGGGTGACATGACCTGCTGTCACCCTAGATCCTTTGACTGAGTGGAGGTCCGCAGAAACCCTCCTACCAGTAGGAGCAGGGAGCATGGGGACAAATAGTGTACTCTGAGGCACCCATGTCACCAGATTCTCCATCTGCATCACTTCTAGTGCCACTAGGTCGGCCTGACATTGTTGGGTATGTGAGCAGGGACCCAGTGGAAGTGGAAGACACAGAGATGGGGGGTCGGCATAGGGTTGAGGCTGTGGAGTGATCCTGTGTCTCAAGTCCCAGGTGAAGCAATTTGAGTATTGCACATGCTCGCTGTGGAGCAGGGTCGAGTCCATGCAGAATCCTCTGTCCCATGCTGGGCACGGGTGCATGCGCAGGTGTGGGCACAAGCCGTCCTCCCAGACTGGTGCCCACCTTGTTCCCCCGTTTGGAGTCCTGTGTGCTGCTGGAGGCCCTGATATGCAGTTCTTCCCAATTCCTACAGTGTCAGGCAACACAGCACCCTGTCATTACTGAGCCGCAGTGCCCTCAAGCAGTTCTTCACGCAACCCCTCAGTGTACAATGGCAAAAGTGAGACCCAGAGAGAGACAGGAGCAGCCTTTCTGGGAGGTTCCATCTTCCCATTCCTGGGCTCAACCCCCTCCCATGGATTTTGCTTTGGAAATGAGAGCCCTTACATCCTGGGAGACTTCTCCCCGCTACTGCCCATTTGAAGCTCTTTTCTATTGGCATTCCCCAGAAGGAAACAAAAAAACATTGAATATTTAGGAGGCTGGGTGTTAAGTTGGTTTCCATCCTGCTTCCTACTCATTGTTATAATCCATCCTTCTCTAAGTTCAAGCATTAGCCACATGGGTCACCAAAGCTCGAGTTTTATAGTTTTTTCTCACATCCACCTGATGACATCCCTAGGAAATATATTCTAGAAAGATCCTTTTGTGCAACAGGGAAACTTGGATGGTCCTGAGAGGCAAAGATTTCTTCAGTGTCCAGAACTGGTAGAAAAATAGAGCCAGGTGGAGCCCAGCTCTTTCTCCTCAAATTAATCGATATAAGTCAATTTATGAAGATAAATGGATTAGTGGTTATGTAGGTCTGAGGAAGGATTTGTAAGGTGGGTGGAGTCTTCCTTTATGGAGTACTGAAATTCTTCTAAAATTTTTCACATGATGAATGTACAACTTTTTGATTATATTAAAACCCATTGATTTTACACTTTGGATAGAACAGCCAGAAACAGCAGCAATATACAGTGCAGGAAGCATAGAGGGAAAGAGAGGTGAGGAATTTTCTTGTTTGTTTGTGTTTTTTATTATTATCATGATTATTGAAATAATGAAAATGCTAGGATAATGATTGAAGTGATGAATTCACAGCTCTGCTTATACCAAATAACAATGATTGTATGCCTTGAATGAATTGTAAGCCTTATTAATATTTATCAACAAAATTGATTTGTTAAAAAAAATTAATGCCTGACTTTGCCAGTCTCGCAAGAACAGAGTGGTGGGAAGTGTTGGGGAAACTGAGCATGATTAGGGAGATGACAAAGGAGAGGAGGGTGAGTGACTTGCTGCTCAGAAGGGCAGCTTGGGAAGAGGACCCCAGGAAGTAACATCACTTCCTTGGAGACAGACCACAACAAAACTTAGAACCCTGGTAACCAGGAAACTTTATTCTAGAGACAGCCCCCTAACAGCTCATGTGGACAGAGACCTTTGAGAGAGCAAGATGTTTTCTCTATGTTTACCTGTTTTCTGAGACTCTGACACTAAGAAATCCCAGAGCAAGAACTGTTTTCAAAGCTCCAGGCATTGGTTGATACTTCGCCCTTGAAAACTCTGGCCATTTACCAGGAAGAACCAAAAGGTACCTCAGGGAGCCCAAGGCAGGGCAATGCAGACCAGCCCATCACCTGGAATCCTGTCTGGGCAGCCTCAGCAACTCCCACTGCCAGTATGTGTGTCAGTGGGGAAGGCAATCAGCGGGGACAGGCCCTGGACAGGTGCAGGTGGGTTAGGAGGGGAGCCTGGTGGACTCATCAGTTCACTCCCAGGTCATGGCTGGCAGGGCAGGAGCCAGGAAACTGCTGGCAGAGTCAATCTGCCCAAATTTATAATCAGAGCCATGAAGCTGTCATCTCTTTGTTCCTATAGGGGTCTATGCCTCATCTGGGAGCTGAAATTCACGTGGGCTGGAGCCCCTTGATGACAATCAGGCAGAGCCCTGATGTTTCCCTGCCTGATTGTTGGGTTCTTTCTTTGTAGTACTTCACCCAGGAGACCAGCGAAGCGCTGGACAACAGAGTCAAGGACACCACCTCACTGATCAGGGTGCAGGTGCTCCACATATTCCACAAATGATGGTGCAAGCTGGAGGTGAGAGTGTGGGGAGAGCATTCTCCATACCTAGG
This sequence comes from Tolypeutes matacus, assembly GCA_026826555.1. Classification (NCBI taxonomy): domain Eukaryota; kingdom Metazoa; phylum Chordata; class Mammalia; order Cingulata; family Chlamyphoridae; genus Tolypeutes; species Tolypeutes matacus. The sequence continues at coordinate 751,295 of JAKSZT010020084.1, read as the reverse complement.
GCCCTGGAAGATCCCCCAGCTGTACCCCAGGGCTTCCCTGGAGAAACAATCTTTGTACTTGCAGAGGAATCCGAGACTCCACCGGAGTCCCTTTCCTTCAGATCCCCACCCAGGGCCAGCTGCAAATTTACATTTTTTATTGGAAGGGATTTCATCTGCTGGTGACCAACTAGAAGGTCAAGGTGCCTGCAACCGAGCTGCAGCAGCTCACCCGTCTTCTACATACCCAGCATGAGGATCTGGAGCCAACTGAGGCCGAGGCAGAGACTAAGGAGGACTCAGGTGTGTGCCTGAGATCACATGGAGAAGAACATGGGGGTACTACACAGGTTGGGCCAGAAGCCTAGAGGAATCTCAGACTTCTCTTCCAGGGGTACTTTTTCTGCAAAGCCATCCTGGGGTGCATTCTGCATTTGGACTTCTCCAGATCAATGGAATATTTTCTGACTTGGGGAAGCCACCTAGAAAGGTAATCATGTTGTTAACAATCTGACTCTTACAGCTCCACAATCAGGTCCAACGCCAACAGTGTTGCCTGCTCTATGTCCAGCTCTGGCACTGGTGCCAGAGAGAGCAACTCCTGATGATCTAGGGCCCCCTCCAGCTCCAGCTCTTGAGTCAACTCTGGAGCTGTAGTCGGTTTCATCGCCAGCTGTAGCACCAACTGAACTGGCACCTGCTCGGGCACCACTTGTGGATCTGAACTCAGCTCCAGAGCTGGAGGAAATATCAACCTCAGTGCCAGATACAGAGCTGGATTTAACACCAGCCTTGTCTCCATCATCACTTCCCCAGGTTGACCCAAATGATGGGCTCGAGCCAGTGCAGGAATCAGATCCTGCTCCAACTTCTCAGCCTCAGACATGGCTGGATGAAGAAATGGAACCTTCTTCCCCTCTGCTCTGAAGGCATCTCTATTCCTGTCTTCTGTCTTTTCTTCGTGTTTTAGGTTTTATATGGTTTGGTCTTCTTTTCTTATTCAATTACCCTTAATTTAAATTTGTTACCACTGTTTTTAAGTGTCCTTATCATTGTCTCTACATCCACTACAATGCTGTGCAATCATCTTCACTATCTTCTTCTAGAACACTTCTTATCCCAAATAGGAAGCCCACACCCACTCAACATTCATTCTCCATTCCCCTCTGTCAGACATGGAACCACTCATTTCCTCTGTCTCATTTGGTTTCTGTGGCCCAATTTGGGCTTGAAATATGAATGTTCTTCGCACCTGGAAGGAGCCATTTTCCTCATGTCCAAGCCATGGACAATATACTCAGGAAGCCTAAGGGACTTTGCCCCAATTCAACCATCAGGAGAGTCAGGGAACAGGAACCAGAACCCAGATCCTAAGTTCTCAGGTGGCCCCAGTGTCTGCAGCCCACTCCAGTCACTTATGTCTGGGACCTTCCTCTCTGCCACCCCAGGCTCAGCACTCAACACCACACTGCCTTTTCCAGTTTTGGCAGAGTAGGACCAGGAGGTGATAGCGGTCATGGAGACACTCTACTTATTTAGATTTCCTTGTCTGTTCAGACAAATAACATGCAATGAATAGGTTTGACAATGGGAATTTATTTACTCATGGGTTTGATGCTAAGAGAAACTCCAAATAAAAGCATCAACAAGGTGATGCTTTCTTCCCAAAGAATGGACTTCACTCCTGGCTGCTGGAAAAACTTGGTCCTGGCCTCCTCTGTCACATGGCAATGCACATGTGGCCTCTCAGGGCCTCTCCCTTTTTCGTCTCTATTGATGTTCAGTTTCTGGCTGATCCCTCTCTGGCTCTTTCTCTGTCCATCTGAATTTCATTCTGTATATATAGTCTCCACTAATAAGTTTAAGACCCACCCTATGCTACACCTTAACTGAAATAGCCTCATCAACAGATTGAATGTATAATGGGTTCACACACACAGGAATGGGTTCAGTTTAAGAGCATATTTCATTGGGGTATATACTGCCCTCAACCACCACACCAGTCATGGGCAATAAACAAGGAGGCTTCCCTACAGCATCCTGAATATGATACACATGATCTTCCCACATCTAGTAGGATAAATGGGCATCTAAGAGGAGTGGAGGAACAGACACTTTTAGCACTCAGTACTCCAGATGATGAGGAGAACACTTACTTTGGCCAGGCCCTTACCAGGGGGTACATATCTCAAAGAAGGATTTGGGAAGGATGTCATGTGGGGAGCACCGAAGCATGTCGGGAATTCCACAAGGCTCACAAAGAAACTGGGAATCTTATACATTGGGGTCAGAAAGTCACTGGCCATATTTATGGTTTCTACAATTTTATTTAATCATTGCACTTATATCTCAACTTGAAAAATCATTTTTAAGGCATTGTTTTCTTGTTCATGCAAAGAAAGAGTTTTTTCCCTCCAAGGGAATTTGTTTTCTTCATTCAATTAGATAAGGTATATGAACTGAGCTATTTCCCTTTTTGCCTTCACTTACAGGAAGCTCAGAGTTAAATGTTCTCCTTATTTTGCTAAAAGCTACACCCTAGATTTACAGGCACGATTTATTCTTTTTCTATTACACTTTAATTTTCAGAGACTATTACATGGATTCTTTTTTGGGATCACAGTCTTGAGATCTTTGGCAAAGGATCAGAGATGAGGGCCTTAAATGCCATTAAAGAGAGACAATCATACAGTATTCTCAACATTCACACAGCAAGGAGGCTGGCAAATAAATTTCAGAGCTTTCCTGTAGGGTAAAATGGAGGATGTGGCAGTCATGCAGGGCTGGATTGTGAACAGTGCATCATGGAAGGGTTTTGTAAGCAACAATGAGTCATGTCTAGCTTCAGCAAATTGTGTTGGCTAGGATCACATAGGAAATTGTGGCTAGATTTTCCCAGGCATCCCACATTCTTTTGAGCTCCTTGCCTCTGTGGCCATTAAAAGAAGTTACTGTCCCTATTTGATGTCCCCGGGGGAACCATCCCTGCATCCATGTCCTCCCTTACTGTTGGCCCTTGAGGCTAGGGTGAGTTGGATTTGGGAGATAACTTAGGAGAGGTGCTCTGCATGGGCTGGTGGAAGAAAAGCAGCTGGAATGTGTGATGGAGGGGTACACTGTTCACCACCACAGGGTCAAACCCAAATTCTATAGAAAATCCACAGTGGGTGAGAAGAAACCTTCAAACTTCCTGGAATAATGGTTTTATATCTAGTTTCTCCCTTGGGCAGGCCAAAAACAAAGTGGAAAGACAGGAGTATATCCCTCACAGGTGTACGTCTGCAATGTCTAGGAAAAGTGGTAAAGACAGTCCAGATGCTTCTCCTCCCTGCAGGGTGTATTGAAATTACAGGATAGCAAGTTTTAGTTTTAATATTACCCAAGGACTTTTATCCTCCTCTGGTGAATATGTTAGTGCATTCCTGGTTGTATGCTGTGCAGGTAAATTATGTCAAGTGAATGTATGAAGGGCATAGTTTTTATTTAGTGATTAAGTATGGTTTAAGATGTGTATGGATGCCAATACGAGAGGCGGTAAATATGCTGGTGAAATGTATGTGTCAGCTTGATTACGTTATGGAGTTCACTTGTTAGGCCAAACAAGCAATTATCCTTTTGGTATTACATAGATTTAAATCATAAGTCACTTTTTGCCACTAAGGCTGATTACATCTACAGTCAATGAAGAAGCTTGCCTCCAGCCATGAGAGACATCACATCCAATCATTTGTATGCCCCTTAATGGCATAACTGGATTGGCTGTGGTGATAAAAACACAATTCTCTTATTATGTTGAGAGCTGGTCATTGTCTACTTTAGTTGGATTGTATGGTATGTATAAAACTTTAATATTGAAAAAAGGAGAATTGATATTTTTAGTAGTCAAAAACAAAAAAATTTATCTCTATTTCAGCCAGCTTTTTCTGGTAAATAGATCATTGCCTTCATTGGAGTTCCCAAGTGGTATCCTTCCATACAGAATTCAGACTTGGCAATTGCCAAGGTCACATGAGTCAAATCCTAGAATAATTCTAACAATATTCATATATACACACATATGTAAATATTATACTACATATATATACATATACACATACACATATATCCTGTCTATCCTGTCAGTTCTGTTTATGGAGAACTCTGACAAATTCAGTGAGTGACCAGGAAACACAGATATTCCTAGAGCATAGGAATTCCTTGGGCATAAGGTGCAGACCAACTTTAAAAAGAAGGAAAATTGGAAGACTCACACTTTTTTATTTTAAAACTTATTACAAAGCTACAGTAAACAAAATAGTTGCTGGGTTTAATAAGAGAATTTTAAAAATGTGCTATCATGAATTGTAATAAATGTTCCACACGAATGCAAGGTGTTGGTGGTGGGGTGGTAGATAGGAATGTTGTATTTTATGCATGATAGTACTGTAATCCCAAACTTCTATAATAAAGAAACACACACAAATGGCAGAGTGCTGGCACAAGCACAGACACATAGAACAAAGGAATCAAACTGAGAGTTCAGAAAGAAACCCCACAATTCTTTTTGAGAAGTCCACTCAATGGGGAAAGAATAATCTTTTCTACAATTTGTGTGAAAGTACAGGATAAACATTAGCAAAAGAATGAATGTGGATAGCTACCTCATGATATTTTAAAAATTAACTCAAAACTTAAATATACCATGTGAGATTATAAACCTCTTAGAAGAAAGCATTGCTAAAGGTAAGGCCAGAGTTCTTAGAATTTTCACTAAAAAGTTAAGCAACAAAGTAAAAAAGATAAGTTGGAGTTCATCAAAATTAAAAATGTTTGTGCTGAGGACATTATCAAGAAAGTGAAAAGACAACCAAGATTAATGGAGAATAACATTTTTTAAGCACTCTCTTAGACAGTTTTAATATCCAGAACATATTCAGAAACCACTCTAGAAAGACAGACAACTTAATTATAACATGTGGAAAGGACTTTAAAAGACATTTCTCAAGAGAGGCTATACAAAGACTAAAATCATGTGTGATGGTTTGGCTAAAGTGTCAACTCAGCCAGGTAATTGTGTCGAGGTGTTTGGTCAAGGAAGCACTGGGCTAACTATAATACAAGAGCATTCATGGACTTCAGTCACCAGTGAGTTTACTGCATGGATGGCTGATAACATCTGCATCAATCAGGGAGATTCCATCAACAATATGTGATGTTTTTAATCAAACAGTTGAATGCCTTAAAATGGAAGTGATTTTGACATTCAGAGAGAATTCACCAGCTTGCCTTTGGTGAGCCAACTTCTCCCAGAAACTCATCAAGGATCTTTTATTGGAGTTCATTGGAACCCATGGTTTGCAGCCTGCCTGTGGATCCTGGACTTGTGCATCCCCATGTTCACGTGAGAGACTATTATAACGTCTCATATTATTGACAGATATCTCCTGTTGATTCTGTTTCCTGAGAGAACCCTGACTAATACAGCTTGGTACCAGGAGTGGTTCTTGAGGAACAGAGTCTGAAACATGGGATGTCTGAGGTGGTTCTGGGAGTTTTGCAATTGGCTCTCTACTCCAAATGGATTCAAGGGTACTAATGACTCCCTTTCCAATAATGAAGAAGTTGCTAACAGTCCATGGCATGAGCTGGCAATAGAGATATGAAAAATAGCATCACTTGATTCCCCTACTTCCAAACTTATAAGAAGCAAGGATCTGGGTGAGAGTGTTAACAAAATTTTGAAGAATAAAAAGGTATAATGAGGTTGTTTGGCTCATCCTAGATACTCTGTATACAGTTACAAAAGAAAGAGATGAGCTAAAGTCGTCAAATTTGAAACTTAAATGCCATATGAATGATGTGAAAGTTGCTATGTGCCCTGAAAGAAAATCTTGTCTCCTGTAGCCACAGACTTGAGATATCTGAGAATCAAACCCAGACTCTCATTGTACGAGAAGCAGAATTACAGAGGAAACTAAAATCTCAACCCTGCAGGGCTTCTGTAACTAAAGTGAAGGCACTGATTGAGAAGGAGTAGAACCCCAAGGATTGGGATGGAGACATATGGGATGATGATAATATTCATGGGTACATTGGAACCCTAAATTCTGCTGAAACCCTACCAGATAAACCTGGAATGGCCTGCCCTGTGGAGACCACATCTTGTCAACCTTGCATCATTCAGCCTCCAGCTTGCCCCAGGGAGTTCAAACCTCCTTCCAGCCCTGCTCTGGAAGGGCTGGTTGGTACCAGCCAAAGTGAATCCTGCACTGCCTAGCCTCTGGCCTTCCCCAGGGAGTTTGGACCTCCCCCCAGCCCTGAGGCAGGTACCAGCCAAACTCCAGCATGCACGGCCCAACCTCCAGTCTGCCCTGAGGAAACGGTCTTAAACCCCTGCCTGCAGAGATTAATCCTGTCTCAGCAGAAGAAAATGCAGTGGAATGCCCTGAGTCAGTAGCTTGCATGACATTTCTAATCTTTCTCCTTACTCACCCCTACCACCCCTCTTGTCTTTGAGATCTATTACTAGGCTAAAATTACAAGTCCCCAAAGGTTAAATACAAAGTGTTACCCATGAAGAAGTATGCTATACTCTGAAAGAACTGCATGAGTTTTCCAACTTATAAAACTGAAAACAGGGGAGTATGTGTGGGAATGGATACTATGGGTATGGGATAACGGTGGAAGGAATACAAAGTTGGATCAGGCTGAATTTATTGATATGGGCCCACTAAGCAGAAATTCTGTATTCAATGCTGTAGCTCAAGGGGTTAGAAAGGCCAATAAGAGTTTGTTTGGGTGGCTGACTGAATCATGTACTAAAAGATGGCCAAGCATTTCTGAGATTGAGATGCCCAATTTGCCCTTGTATATGGTAGATGAGGGGATTCAAAGGCTTAGAGATATTGGAATGCTAGAATGAATTTACCATTTGAGACCTGCCCACCCATCCTAGGACTGTCCAATGGACGCACCTTTAACCAGGACAGTGAGGAATAAATTTGTAAGACTAGCCCCATCTTCTCTGAAGAGCTCTGTGTTTCCTCTTCTCTGTGGTCTAGATATTAAGGTAGGGAGGGTGGTAATGGAATTGGAGTCCTTAAACAATATGTGGATGATCGTATCTCGGTCTGGTAAAAGCCAAGTATCAGCAGTTAATTGCCAAAGGCAATGTGAGCATGGCTACTGCAATGAAAGGCAGATTCAAAGCAGCACTCAGAATAGTCTGAGTCGCATGGAGTTATGGCATTGGCTAATAGATCATGGGGTACCTACAAGTGAAATACACGGACAGTATAATAGATTTCTTCTGGATCTGTAAAAGCAGAAGTGTTCTATGTCGTGTGAACAAAACCATAACTCAAATTACAGACAGATAGAATCACAGTCCCTTAATCAATAGCCAGACTTGAGACAATTTACAGACCCAGAGCCCCTTTAATTAAGGGAAGTCTAGGTCTCCTTGGGGAACAATCCTTTAAAACTGCCAAAAATTTATACTGTTTATCTTCCTCCCTCCTTTCCCCAGGGAGACCTATGGCCTTTTGCCAGAGTAAGTGTGCATTGGGGAAAAGGAAATGATCAGGCATTTCGGGGATTATTAGACACTGGCTCATAAGTGACATTAATTCCAAGAGACCCAAAATGTGACTGTCATCCACCAGTCAGAGTAGGGTCTTATGGAGCTCAGGTGATTGATAGAGTTTAGCTCAGGTCTCACAGTGGGTCCAGTGGGTCCTGGGACCCATTCTGTGGTTATTTCCCCAGTTCCAGAATGCATAATTGGAATAGACATACTCAGTAACTGGCAGAATCCCCACATTGGTTCCCTGACTTGTGGAGTGAGGGCTATTATGGTTGGAAAGGCCAAGTACAAACCATTAGAATTGGCCCTACCTAGCAAAATAGTAAATCAAAGACAATACCGGCTTCCTGGAGGGATTGCAGAGATTAGTGCCACCATCAAGGATCTGAAGGATGCAAGGATGGTGATTCCCACCACATTCCCATTCAACTCTCCTATTTGGCCTGTGCAGAAAACAGATGGATCTTGGAGGATGACAGTAGATTATCATAAATTTAACCAGGTGTTGACTCCAATTGCAGCCGCTGTCCCATATGTGGTTTCATTGATTGAGCAAATCAACACTTCCCCTGGTACCTGGTATGCAGCTGTTGATCTGGCAAATCCTTTTTTTCTCAATTGTCATTAATAAGGACCACCAGAAACAGTTTGCTTTCAATTGGCAAGGCCAGCAGTATACCTTCACTGTCCTGTCTAAGGGGTATATCAACTCTCCAGCCCTATGTCATAATATTGTCTGCAGGGACCTTGATCATCTTTCCCTCCCATGAGACATCACATGGTACATTATATAGATCATATCATGTTGATAGGACCTACTGAGAATGAAGTAGCAAAGACTCTAGATTTATTGATAAGGCATTTGCATGAGAGAGCATGGGAGATAAATCCAACAAAAATACAGGGTCCTTCCACCTCAGTGAAATTTCTAGGTGTCCAGTGGTGTGGGACATGTCGAGATATCCCTTCTAAAGTAAAGGATAAGCTGTTGCATCTGGCCACCTTTATGACCAAAAAAGAGGCAAAACACTTAGTTTGCCTCTTCAGATTTTAGAGACAACACATTCCTCAGGGACTTGGAAAGAACATGATTGGAAAATTGGTAACAAGTAGGTCTGGGGATGAGCTATGTGGATAGATCTTTCTGAGTGGGCAAAAAACATGAACATATTTGTGTCTAAAGTAATTGTTCACCAGAGGATGAATTCAGCAGAGGAAGATTTCAATAATCAGGTGGATAAGATGACCCGCTCTGCGGTTAATGCTCAACCTCATTCCCCAGGCACTCCTGTCATTGCCCAATGGGCTCATGAACAAAGTGGCCATGGAGGTAGGGATGGAAGTTATGCATGGTCTCAGCAACATGGATTTCCCCTCACCAAGGCTGACTTGGCTATAGCCACTACTGAATGTCCAACCTGCCAGCAGCAGAAACCCACACTCAGCCCCCGATATGGCATCATTCCTCGAGGTGACCAGCCTGTTACCTGGTGTCAGGTTGACTACATTGGGCCACTTACACCATGGAAGGGGCAGCGATTTGTTTTAACTGGAATAGACACATACTCTGGCTATGGGTTTGCATTTCCGGCATGAAATACTTCTTCAAAACTACCATTCTTGGACTTATCAAGCAAAGAGCAACACCCAGCTGAAGTGCTTGCTGAGGGTAATGGGAACATGGAATGGGTAGTGGAAGAAGGTTGTGATAAATATAATCTTTGACCATGTGACCAGTTATAGAAACGAGGACTGTATAGTCATGAAACCTTCTTCCATATTTCATTATGCATATGATTATATATGTACACAAAATGAATATCTTTGTTTTCTTCCCCAAACTTTTTCCCTGTCATATGAAAAGTTGTATTAATTTCATCCCATAATATTTAAGGATGTCATGCTTAAGGGAGAATATTACCCAAGGACTTTCACCCTAATCTTTAGGGAAAGAATGCATGTACGGTAGTACACAGGCAAGTTGAACATTGTTAGGTAGAAGTATATATGAATGCTTGTCTGTTATTGTTTTTACTTAGAGGCTAAATATGGTTTAAGGTAGTGTGAATGGTTGCCAAACTGACAACCATGTGATGGTTTGGCGAATGTGTCAACTTGGCCAGGTAATTGTGTCCAGGTGTTTGGTCAAGCAAGCACTGAGCTAATTGTAATACAAGACCGTTTATGGACTTCAGTCACCAGTGAGTTTACTGTGTGGATGGTTAATTACATTTGCATCAACCAAGGAGATTGCATCAGCAATGTGTGATGCTTTTATCTGATCAATTGAATGCCTTAAAAGGGGAAGTGATTTCAACATTCAGAGAGAATTTCCCAGCTTGTCTTTGGTGAGCCAACTTCTCCCAGAAACTCATCAAGGACCTTTCATTGGACTTTCATTGAAGCTCCTGGTTTGGAGCCTGCCTGAGGAACCTGGACTTGTGCATCCCCATGTTCCTGTGAACGACTCTTATAAAATCTCATATTATTTACAGATATCTCCTCTTGATTCTGTTTCCTGAGAAAACCCTGACTAATACAGCGTGCTCAAGATCATTAGCCATTAGGGAAATGCAAATCAGAAGTACAGTGAGATACCACATCACACACCCCATAAGCGCTATTTGAAAAACATGGAAAATAATATGGGTTGGTGAGGACTTGAAGGCAATCTTACACTCCTAGCAAGTATATTCTTGCTAGGAGTGTAAGAGGGTGCAGCAGCTGTGAAAAAGGTTATCACAATTGCTCAATAAGTTAAACATACAACTACCATATGACCCAGCATTTCCATTCTAGAGATGTACTCCCAAATAACTGAAAGCAGGGACTCAAAGATATATGTGTATATCACTGTTCAGATCAGCCTTATTAACTATAATCTAATAGTGAAAGCAACCCAATATCCAACAATAGATACATGGATGAACAAAATGTGGTTTATTTATCCCAAGAGATACTATTAGCCATAAAAAGTAAAAAAGTTCTGATAAATGCCACAATATGGATTAACTAACAGACAACATGTTAAATGAAATATAACAGACCATAACGAGAAAATCATAGTATGATTCTTTTTTCATGAAATAATTGAATATGCAAATTCATAGAGACATAGAGTACAGGTTTCCACGGGTAAGGGTGTATAATGTATAATCAATAATATACACTATATCAATGTATAATGCATGCACAGGTTTTGTTTGGAGTGAGGGAAAAGGTTTGGTGAGGGCAGCACAATATTGTGAAACTGATTAATCACACTGAATTTTAGGACTGGATATGGTTGAATGGAAAGTTTAAATTGTGTATATGTTCCCATATATTATATTAAAATTAGAGACTTAAGAGGAAGACAACTTAGTGCAATGCAGAAGACCTGGACTGGATCCAAAATGGAGGGGAAAATTCCCAAAACATCACTTTTAGGGCAATTGAAAAAAATTGAAATTACATTATGTCCTTTATATTGGTGACAAATTTCTACAACTAAATGAATGTACTTGACTTTTGTCCTAAGACAAAAGTTTTAAGGAAATATGCATGGAGATATTACATGCTCAAGGATCATGATGTATATAACTTACTATTAAATTTTATAAAGTAAGTAGATAATTAGATATATAGATAGATGATGGATGGATAGATAGATGATAAACACAATTACACAACTAAGGTGGCAAAATAATAACAGCTGGTAAATCTGGTACATGAGTACAGTGTATATTGGAGTTCTCTGCATTGTTTTTGTATTAGTTTTTCAAGTGTCATTGACTTTAAAATTTTTTAAAAAGAAAGTAAAAAAAAAAAAAAAAGGCATGTTTTTGCATCCCAAACTCCTCTCCTGGAATGGAAGGAAGACTTGTGAGGAGTCTCATGGTCATCAAAGGCATCAGTTGAGAAGGGAGAGTATATATGAGAACCCTCATATCTTTGGCTGAGTACCCACAGGCCCATGTGTGGAAGGAAACTACCAGGACCAGGGAAAGAACCACAAGGGAACAGGCTGGCAGTTGGCCCAAGCATACTCAGATAACAGAGCAGGTTCTAACATTCAATCAATGAATATACATTGATCATCTAGTCTATGCAGATAGTGAGCATAATAATGAGACCCAAACAGACAAAGAATCCCTGCCTTGTGGGCTTCCATTCTAGAGGAGGAGTTAGACAGTGACACTAGACATCAAATACAGGGAGGGTACACAGTACCTTCATTATGGCCCCCTCATGGCCGAAAGATATGATTGTGTCTTCCCATATTTTGAAAATACAGGCAACTTCCACGACCAACTTGAAAAATAAGTGGGCTTTGGCTCAAAAAGAAGGGTCAATGCCTTTAAAGAACTGTGTGGGAATGGGAGGGGATGAATGTGGAGGGGCTGGGCAGAAAAAGTAAAGAAGTGGGTGAGCACAGTATCCCTCAGGGGCAGAGAGGAGTCTTGGGGACCTATGGACAGCCCTTGAGAGAACCCATCCTATATGTACCACAATCTGCCCATCTCTGAAATGGAGAGTGGTGGCTACCTTCTCTCTCCCCAGCTACTGCACCTAGAGCTGACTAAAGAAGAGAGGATGGGGTGAGTCCAGTGTCTGGACGGTCATTGTCTGGCGCAGGAGCTCAGCCTCTGCAAGAGGCCTTCATGAGAAGATTGGGTGGCAAGGCCAGGCCTAGGACTTATCTTCCTATTAGCCAAACCCAGCTCTAGCTCCTCCATCCTGGTTATCTGGTAGGACTGCAAATGGGAGGACATCTGTTAGTCTCCAGACAATCCTGGATTCAAAGTGGTGGAGTGTTATGTGTAGCTGACCTGGACTGGGGCAGTGCTGGAGCCCTGTGCACACATCTCATGGCTCATGAACCAAATTATGACAGAGCCAGAGGGTGAGGTGGACTGGGGGTAGGTTCCTGTGAGGCTGGGGCAGGGGCATGAGGGGAAGACACTGATATTGGGTTAGGAAAAAAGATGTATCTCACATCAATCATCTGGCAGACCTTTGTATGGGAAGAATCCATGGTGGTATTCTTGGGCTTGGGCTTTCCTTAAGCAAAGAGACACTTTTTCCTTTGGAGAGACACACTGAAAGCAGTCGTGTGAGCAAATTTCCTTCCACAGAGACCTGCTCAGCAACACCAGTTTGCACCTTGCAGGCAGGGGACCTCTAGGTATATGTCAGGATTTCAGGGGGGATAAAGGGGATAATATAGACCCTCAAAATGCTGAGCTTCTTTATGATAACTCGGTGAAGCATCCATCCCTCTCCATTGTGTCAACATATGAAGGAGGCGCAGGCAGGATAAGGAAGGGCTCTGAGCTGACTGTCCATATTAGAATGGGTCACCAGGACTTGCCTAGGAATACACAGAGTCTCCCAAGGAACAACAGGAAGGTGCTGGGATGGGTGAGGGTAACATGGTGTGAATGTGCTTTTAAGATAATGTATGGACTCCTGCCTCTTGAACACACTGATTAAGGAAGTTGCTTCCTGTCTCTCCTCTCTGTGGGTACTGCTGACTGAACCACATAAAAAAGCCCATTCAACCACTGTTCTCATTAATGCAACTTTTGGGAGAGCCAGGGGAGGTGATTGGAGGTTTCGGTTCATGCTCTGGCCAAGTAGTTGTCAACTGAGCCTCAGTTTCCTCAACTGTAAGACAGGAAATGCCATCATCTACCTCTTGGCTCTGTTGTCATAAAGTGGAAACATTGTAGAGCTCCCTTCAGGGGCAGGGATGAATGGATTGAGTGTTTGCTTTTCAACCAACCATGAGCTTCCTTAGTAGCAGAATCTTCTATCTCCCATGGAGCTGAGTTAGCTGAACATGGAGTCAGTGAATTAAGACTCAAGTGTCCCCAGACTCAGTCGGACCTACCAGGAAAGATTGGGATGGCAGATTCCCCACCCCTGTCCTAAACCATCAGAAATTCTGTGGTGTATCCACTTCCCACTCTCTGCATCTAAATCTCACAGGGGCCCTGGAGGCTGGTG
>JAKSZT010020084.1:713542-737661 GCA_026826555.1 Tolypeutes matacus | reverse complement strand
CAAAAGTTTCATTAATGAGAACAGTGGTTGAATGGGCTTTTTTATGTGGTTCAGTGAGCAGTACCCGCAGAGAGGAGGGACAGGAAGCAACTTCATTAATCAGTGTGTTCAAGAGGCAGGAGTCCATACATTATCTTTTTTTTTTTTTTTACGCATATATGTGTATTTGCTTACAAAAATGTTGTTTAGATATATATATATACATATATTTTAAGAGGTGCTTAGATTACCCAAAATATTACACGGAACCCACTGGGATTCCCATGTTGCCCACCTCCCACACCTCCCATCACATCCCACACAAACATCTCCCACAGTGTGGCCCACCACCCTCAATGAACTAACACATCCTGGAGCCTTGCCACCAACCATAGACCACAGTTCACACTGTAGACCACACTCTCTCCCACTCAGTTCTGAGTGGTGTGTGCTGATTTAAAATGGCCTACATCCGTTGCCACAACAGTACTCAGGACAACTTCCAACTCCCAAAGAAGCCCCTGTATTTCCACTGCTCATCCCCTCCCTACCCCAAAAGTGTCAAGTGGCCACTGGCTCCACCTCATTGTTATAATTTCTTGCATTGCTAGAATCACCATATGTGAACAAGAGAATACCATCAAGTTCACTCTAGTCCATAGTTCTTCCCCCAATCCTGAGGGGACTGGGATGGTGATGTCCACTCCAACTCCAAGTGAGAGAGGGCTTATATCCCATGGATATCGTGGGTGGGATGATCCTGCCTGCAGATGCAGGCCCTCTCCATTCCCTGGGATGGCCATTGCCCATCGTTGTCTCCTCACCAGGTGACTTGGATGAGTCCATTGAGCTGTAGGGTAGGAGTTGCAGCTCCACCGAGATTTCATGCACACCTGGCACATAGGTAGGCGGGAGGCTCCAGTCTCTGGAAGTATACCTAAAAACTCCAGCATCACATATAGGTTTGAATAGAAGGGACTGGTGAACCATGTGCAGGGAGGACTTATTTGAGTCTAATTCTGTCACTCTCAGGAGCACAGATTCCAAAATAGAACCCACTGATAAGGCAGCAGTCTCTGGGGCTATCCCCCCTTATATAGGACCAGGGTGTCTCCGGAGCTCTCAGGAACCCCACTGAGTGGGGTGATAGGCACTTAGATGTTCTATGAACTCCTACTGAGGTTTGCATAAGAGTTACCTCTGGGATGACCTCCCGACTCTCTTTGAAGTCTCTTAGCCACTTGAACTCATTTGTCTTTACCATTTCCCCCTTTTTATTCAAGGTCTTTTTCCAGTTGTGTTGCCAGTTGGCACTTGGTATTAATCCCTTGTTGCCAGGGAGGCTCATCCCCGGGAGTCATGTCCCACGTTGGGGGGAAGGTAATGCAATTATATGCTGAGTTTGGCTTAGAGAGAGGCCACATTTGAGCAACAAGGAGGCTCTCAGGTGGCAACCCTTAGGCACCCCACAACTGCAGGCTAAGTCTCATTTACAAGAGCAAAGACTCACAAGGGTAGTCATCAATAAAAAAAAACACATCAGTGGGTCATCCTATTTTGACAGGCACTGTCCCTACACTCAGAGGACTATTGCTGCTCCCTTGGAGACTGTGGCAGAGCTCTCCAGGCTAGGAATTCAGATTCCCTCATTTATTGTGTGATTATCCACCCATTGTGACCATGCCCCATCCCCCGAACCTTTGAATGATTTTGTATATCTTTCATGTATATTCGGATGAACCAATCCCCACGAAACCCCCCCCAGACACCCCCCCCAATAATCCCCCATAGGACCCATTGTAACCGTTCTGTGATCCAAATCCTCCATGAACATTTAGTCCATAAAATAATCAGATACACTTATTAGGAAAAAGAAACAAGTGTGATAAGCTTACATGCAAGAGACAAACATAAGGAAACTCGGGGGGGGGGGAGAGAGAAGGAAAAAAAACAAATAATCAAACAAAGAACAAAACAAAATAAAATATAATTAGTGGATTGGGACATTCAAATAATGGGCAAAAAAGCAAAGGAAATGCCTTTAAAAATATATATAGATATATTCGTTTTTTTTCCTTTCTCTTTTCTTTTTTCCCTTTTTTCCTTCCTTTTATCACTGTGTTATCGGATGTCTGGTGTGCTATGACACCTTCCTCCTCTCAATCCCCATTGTCTCACAATTGTTCATTTTATTTTCAAAGAAATTTTAGGTCACAGCAAAGTCACACTTTGCTGGAGTGCCGGAGACTCCCAGATACCAAACCACCCCCCCTTCCCCACCCCATATTAATCCCCCCCCCTTTTTTTTGGTTGTTAGCATTGTTATAACTGTTATGCAGATAGCAAAATATAGCAACTAAACATTGTCAGTAATTTACAGTATAGTTTACAATTTAGATGATACAGTTTAATAATTTTGATGATATTTACCATGTCCTGTGTCCATTACTGTAAGGTAATGAAAAACCTTCCCCAAGACCACCAAACAATAGGGATCATGGTCTTGACATCTTTGGCAAGGGATCAAAGATAAAGCCCTTAAATGCCATTTAACAGAAAAAATCATGCAGTGCTCTCAACAGCATGAAGGCTTGCAAATAGATTTCAGAATTTTACTGTACATTAAAATGGAGGAAGCGGTTGTTGTGCAGGACTGAATTGTGAACAGGGCGTCATGGAAGAGTTTTGTAAGTACCAATGAGTCAGACCTGGCCTAAGCAAATTAGGTTAGCCAGGAACACATGGGAAATTGTAGCTATATTTTCCCAGGCATCCCATATTCTTGTGAGCTCCCTGCCACGGAGGCCATGACAGGAAGGAGAATTGTCCCTAGTTGGTCTCCCCAGGGAAAGAACCCTGCATCCAGGACCACTCTTGGTGCTGGCCCTTGAGGGTAGGGTGAGGGAATGAGGGAGATAACTTAGGAGAGGTGCTCTCCATGGGCTGATGGAAGAAAAGCAGCTAGAATGTGTGATGAGGGGTGCACTGTTCTCCACCATGGGGTCACCTCCAAATTCTCAAGACAATCCACAGTGGGTGACAAGAAACCATCAAATTTTCAGGAATAATGGTTTTAGATCTAGGTCTTCCCTTGGTTAGACATTAGATGTTCACTCCTAAAAGAAAAGTGGAGAGAGAGGAATGTGTCTCTCAGAGGTGTACATCTGCAATGTCTGGGAACAGTGGTGAAGACAATCCAGAAGCTTCCACTCCCTGAGGGGACTATTGAAATTACAGGATATCAAGTTTAATATTTAATATTACCCAAGGACTTGCATCCTCTTCTGGGGAATGTGTTAGTGCTTTCCCCGTTGTATGCTGGGTAGGTGAATTATGTCAAGTGAGTGTAGGAAGGTCATAGTTTTTATTTAGTGAATAAGTATGGTTTAAGGAGATGTGTATGGATGCCAAGATGGCAAGCAATAAATATGCTGGTGAAATTTGTGTCAACTTGGTTATTTTATGGATTTCAGTTGTTAGGTCAAACAAGAATGATCCTTTGGGTATTTCATAGATTTCAATCATAAGTCATTTGATTGCAGCTAAGGCTGATTACATCTACAGTCAAGGAAGGAGCTTGCCTCCAGCAATGAGAGATATCTCATACAATCATTGTTATGCCCCTTAATGGCAAAACTGAATTGACTGTGGTGATGAAAGCACAGTTCTCTAATAATACTGAGAGCTGGTAACTGTACACTTTAGTTGGATTGTATGGTATGTATAAAACTTTAATATTAAAAAAAGGAGAATAGGTATTTTTAGTAGTCAAAGAGAAAAATATTTATCTCTACTTCAACCAGCTTTTTCTGGTGAATGGATCATTGCCTTCATTGGAATTCCCAACCAGTAAACTTCCCTACAGAATTCAGACTTGGCAATTGCCAAGGTCACATGACTCAATTCCTATAATAATTCTCAAAATATTGACATATACACACATATATAAACATAATTATACACACACACACATATATACATATAAATATGCACATACATCCTGTCTATCCTGTCAGTTCTGTTTCGATGTAGAACCCTGAGAAATTCATTGAGTGACAGGAAACACAGAGATTCCTAGAGCATGGGAATTCCTTGGGCATGAGGTACAGGCCAACTTGGATAAGAAGAAAAATTGGAAGACGAACATTTTCTGATTTTAAACTTATTACAAAACTACAGTAAACAACACAGCTGCTGGCTTTAATAAGACAATTA
This sequence comes from Tolypeutes matacus, assembly GCA_026826555.1. Classification (NCBI taxonomy): domain Eukaryota; kingdom Metazoa; phylum Chordata; class Mammalia; order Cingulata; family Chlamyphoridae; genus Tolypeutes; species Tolypeutes matacus. The sequence goes on along the minus strand of JAKSZT010020084.1, from coordinate 733,467 downwards.
TAAAAATGCACCATCATGAATTATAATAATTGTTCCATACCAATGCAAGCTGTTGGATGGTGGGGTGGCATATAGGAATCTGCTATTTTATGCATGATGATACAGTAAACCCCAATTTTTATAATAAGGAAAAACACAGACACACACACACACAGCACAGTACTGGCACTATCACAGACACATAGACCAAAGGAATCAAACTCAGAGTTCAGAAAGAAACCCCAGATACATGGCAATTGTTTTTGAGAAGTCTGCTCAGTGGGGAAATTATAATCTACTCTACAAATTGTGTGAAAGTACAGAATATACACTTGCTAAAGAATGAATGTGGATAACTACCTCATGCTACTTTAAAAATTAACTCAAAATGAATAAACAACTTAAATATACTGAGAGTATAAACCTCTTAGAAGAAAACATTGGGAAAGATAAGTCAACAAAGAAACTCAGAACTCAGGCAACAAACAAAAGAAAGATAAGTTGGAGTTAATCCAAATTAAAAATTTTTGCGCTAATGACATTATCAAGAAAGTGAAAAGACAACCAAGAATAATGAAGAAAAATATTTTTAAGCACTGTCTCTTAGACAGTTTTAATATCCAGAATATATTCAGAACTCCTAGGGAAAGACAGACTAATTATAACATGTAGAATGGACATAATAGACATTTCTCAAGAGAGGTTATACAAATGACTAAAAGCACTTTTAAAGGTGCCCAAGGTCATTAGCCATTGAGGAAATGCAAACCAAAAGTACAGTGAGATACCACATTCCACGCACCACAAGGGCTATTTGAAAAACTTGGGAAATAAAATGGGCTGGCAAGGACTTGAATGCAATGGGAATCCTGGTACATTCTTTTTTTAATTTTTTTTTTTTTGTGGGTAAAAATCAAAATTTTCACGATACATACCAACATTTGCAAAATGATATATAAATATATATGCATATATGTGCATTTGCTTACAAAAATGTTATTTATATATATATAAATATATTTTAAGAGGTGCTTAGATTACCCAAAATATTACACGGAACCCACTGGGATTCCCATGTTGCCCACCTCCCACACCTCCCACCACATCCCACACATTCTTGCTAGGAGTTAGGAGGGAGCAGCAGCTGTGGAAAACAGTTTCACAATTGCTCAATAAGTTAAACATATGACAACTATAGGACGCAGCATTACCATTCTAGGGGTGTACGCCAAAATAACTGAAAGCAGGGACTCAAAGATATATGTATGTATCACTGTTCAGATCAGCCTTATTAACTACACCCTACATCCAACAATAGATAATTGGATGAACAAAAGGTGGTATGTATATCCAAAGAGATATTATTTTGCCATAAAAGTAAAAAAGTTTTGATACATGCTACACATAAATTAAAATAACAGACAACATGTTGAATGAAATATGCCAGACATAAACAGAAAAACATAGTATGATTTCTAAGAATATTAAAATTCATATAGACATAGAATACAGATTTCCATGGGTAGAGGTAGCAGGGAGAACTGGCAATCATTGCATAATATGTGCAGAGTTTTTCATTGTATTGAGGATAACCTTTTGGTGAGGGTCGCACAATATTGTGAATGTGATTAATCCCCCTGAATTGTAGGCTTGGGTGTGGTTGAATGGGAAACTTAAGTTGTGTTTATGTTGCCATATATAATTTTAAAAATAGAGACTAAAGGGAAGATGACCATTTAGTGCAGGCAGGATCCCTGAACTAAACCTAAAATGGAGGGGAGATTCCCAAAAGGAAATTTGGGGGGCAATTGAAAAAAAATTGGAATTATAATGTATATTTTATATTAATGTATGCTTTAATACATTAAAGCATAAAATGTATGCTTTAATATTAATATATTAAGTTTCTAGACTGAATATATATATATATTTAATGTGGTGAGAAAAGTGAATATCTTTGTTCTTAGGAAATATGCATGGAGGGTATTACATATTCAAGGATCATGATGTATGCAACTTACTATCAAGTATTAGAAAATAGGAAGATAATTAGATACATAAAGAAACTATGGATGGATAGATAAATTTACACAAAAATGGCAAAATAATAAGAGTTGGTAAATCTTGGTATTGAGTACAAGGTATGCTGGAATTCTTTGTATTATTTTTGCAATTGTTCTTAACTTTAAATTTTTTTCAAAAAGAAAGCTATGGAAAAAAAAAGAAGAACCAGAATGTACATATGATTCATCCCAAAGTCCTTTCTTGGAACAGAAGAAGACTTTTGAGGAGTCTCAAGGTCAAAAAGCAAACCGCTGGGCAGGGAGAATTTAACTGAGACCCCTCATATCTTTGGCTGAGTACCCACCAACCATGTGTGTAAGGAAACTGCCAGGACAAAGGAAAGAACCACAAGAGAGCAGACTGACAGAGGGCATATTTTGAGTTTCTACTCTATGCATATATTGAGCATAATAATGATACCAAATCTGACAAGTATTCCTGCCTTGTGGGCTCCTATTTTAGGGGGGGAGTCAGACAGTGACACTAGACATCAAATGTAGGGAGGGTACACAGCACCTTCATTATGACCCCGTCATGGCACCAAAGATATCGATGTGTCCTCCCATATTTTGAAAGTACAGGCAACCTCCAGGAACAACTTTAAAATAAGTGGGCTTTGGGTCAAAAGGAGGGCCAATGATTTTACAGAAGTGTGGGGGAACATGAGGAGCTGAAGTTGGAAGAGACTGGGAAGAAATTTTTCTGGGAACTTTCCCCTCAAGAAAAAAGCAGTGGTTGGGATCAGTGCCCCTTAGGAACAGAGGGTGGCTGGGGACCTATGGGCAGTCCTTGAAAGAATCTTTCCTATATGCATCTCAACCTGTTCATCTCTGAAATGGAGAGTCATGGGTACCTTCTCTTTCTCCAGCTACCACATCTGGAGCTATTCTGGATGGTCATTGTCAGGCACAGGAGGTCAAACCCTACAAGAGGTCATTAGTAGGCAGAGAAGGAGGCAATGCCATGCCTAGGACTCGGCTTCCTATTTAGCCAAGAACAGCACCACCACCTCCATCCTGGTTATCTGGTAGGACTGTTACTTGGAAGTCATCTGTCAGTCTGCAGACAATCCTGGATTCAAAGAGGTGGTGGGTTACATGTTGCTCAACATGACTAGTGCAGAGCTCGAGCCCTGTGCACACATCTCATTGTCCAGTTGAGTACAAGCACCAAATTGAGAAAGAGTCAGAGGGTGAGGTAGACTGGGGGTGAGTTCCCAGTGAGGCTGGGCAGGGGCTCGGGGAGAAGACAATGATGTTGGGCCAGGACAAAGATGAATCTCACATCAATCCTCTGGTAGACTTCTGTATGGGATGGCCCCCTGGTGGGATTCCTGGGCTTGGGCTTCCATTAACTAAAGGGACAATTTTCCCTTTGGAAAGAATCCCTGAATGCAGTCTTGTGGGTAAATTTCTTTCAGCAGAGATCTGCTTAGCACCACTAGTTTGCGCCTTGCCAGTCAGGGGTTCTCTAGGGATATTTCAGGATTTTAGGGGGCATATGGGGGATGATATACATCCCCAAACTGCTGGCCTTCTTTATGATGCCTTCATGAAGCCTCCATCGCTCTCCAGTGCATCAACCTGTGATGGAGACATAGGCAAGATAAGGCAGGGCTCTGACTGAGCTGACTGCCCAAATCAGAAGGGGTCACTAGGAAGGGCCTAGGAATACTCAGAGGCTTCCACAGACAACAGGAGGGTGCTGGGATGGGTGAGGGTGGCATGGCGTGAATGTGCATTCAAGATAATATATGGAGTCTCCTGCCACTTGAACACACTGATTAAGGAAGTTGCCTCCTGTCCCTGCCCTTCATGGGTTATGCTCACTGAACCTCATAAAAAGGCCCATTTAACCATTGTTCTCATTAATGAAACATTTGGGAGAGCCAGGAGAGGTGATTGGAGGTTTGGGTTCCTGCTCTGGCCAAGAAGCTGTGATCTGAGGCTCAGTTTCCTCATCTGTAGGATGGGCAATGCCAGCATCTACAATATTGGCTCTGTTGTCATCAAGTGGAAGGGTTGTGGAGCTCCCATCAGGGGCACTGGATGAATGGATGGAAAGTTTGCTTTTTAGCCAACCATGAACTTCCTCAGTAGCAGAATCTTTTATCTCCCATAGGGTTGAGCTGGTTGAACATGGAGTCAGTGAACTGAGACCCAAGTGCTCCCATCTCAGTCGGACCTCCCAAGAAAGATCTGGATGGCAGATTCCCCACCCCTGTCCTAAATCATCAGAACTGCTGTGGTGTATCCACTTCCTGCTCTGACCTGGTGTCGCATCTGTTAATGCATCTAAACCTCACAGGGGGCCTGGAGGCTGGTGCTCTCATCTGCCCAATTTCAAGCTGAGTTGCTGAGGCTCAGAGACTTCCTGTTGAGGAAGATGCATAATTGTTGGCTCAATTACTTGGATAAGCACCCATTTGAAATATATATTTCTCCTTGAATAAGAAAGGAGCAGTGTCTTCAAGAAAGGTAGTTGGAAAAGTAGATGCTAACATGAAAAAAAAAATGAGGTTAAACCTTACTTCAAGTAATATACAAAAATTACCTCGAAATGGAATAAAAACTTAATGTAAGAGCTAAACCTTAAAAATCATGTAGAATGAAACAGAGAAAAACTTCATGGCCATAGATTTCCAATGATTTTGATGACATCAAAAGCAGAAGGAAAAAAATAAATAAATAAAATGGACTTCATGAAAAAATGAAAAAAAGTTTTGCATGAAAGGACATTATCTCGAAAGCAAAAAGACAACCTATATAATGGGAGATAATTGTTATGAATTATTTATCTCATAGTGCTCAATTTTTTAGAATATATTTTAGAAAACTGCTACAGGTCAACAACGCTCAATAAAAATCCTATAAAAAATGGGCTAATGAAGGACACGAACAGACATATGCACACCAATGTTCTTAGCAGTGTTATTCACTATTGCCAAAAGTTGGTATCAATCCAAATGCCCTTTAACAGATGAATGGATAAACAAATTTTGGTATATACATACAATGGAATATTACTCAGCTATAAAAAGGAATAGAGTAGTATTCTGGGATAAGACATGAATTTTGAGGACCTTATGTTGAGTGAAGCAAGCCAGACACTGAAGGACAAATATTACATGACCTCACTGATATGAACTAAGCAAATTGAGCAAACTCACAGAGCTAGAGTCTGGAAGACAGGTTTACAGGAAAAGGAAAGGGAGAAGAAGGTTGTGAGCCAATGCCCATAGGGCAAAATCTATGATAAGGTGGAAGTGTGCAGTTGAAGAGTCAAAGGGCATTGCAGTGGTATTATTATACTGTTGAGTTGAGCAGTGCTGGCTTTTCAGGGGGGTGGGGTGGGGAGGGTGGGTTGGATTGTCCATGTAACTTGGGGGAGGATTGGGAGAGGGAGTAGGTGAACCCTGCAGATTGACAGATACATGGTTGAAACTAAATGTTGGGAATGCCTTTTTGGCAATATGGCAAGTGAGAATTGCTGGTTTGGGGTGTTGGATGTGGGGGAGCATTCAGGACAGGGCACACCTGGGACAAGCAGCTAGGGAGTGAATGTTCATCTTGCCATAGTGTGTTATATCAGTGGGTGGAGACCCACATAATGAGCAAAGTTGGCGGACTCCCATTCTGGGATTCTCAAATAGAGGGTCAGGAGTCTTTAAGAGCATGAGTGGTGCCTAGTAGCGTAGGGTAGAACAGTGTTCAAGCCCTCAGTGTTGTTGCAAGTAACTATGAATCTTGTCCTTCAAGGAGTGAAGCCTGGTGTTTACTTTTGGTCCTGAGGGAAAGGGGAGGCAGGAAGAGAATAGATGTAATAGGGGACATTTTCCAGGAGATGGACGTGTTCTACAAGATCTTGCTATGATGGATACAGGCCATGTTGAATTCCATCAAAGTTTATGAAAGTGTATGGTCGAAAATGTAAACCATACTGAAAAAAATTTACCATGGCTGGTAGCTATATTCAATATTTGTACATCAATTGTAAGAAATGTACTATCCACATACTATATGTTATTAATAGGGGAAGGGGGAAAGGGGGGGAGGATGTTGGATCTATGGGAGTCCCCTGTATTTGGTACATGAATTTTCTGTAACCTAAAATTTCTCTGAGGACAAAATGAAAAATGAAAGACACTGGGGTAATAAATGGAAGAAAACGTCACTGTACATATAGGAAAGAGATCTTACAGTGATGATGGGGAACATGTCAAAAAATGTTAAAAAATATTTTTCCATTATTTTCCATATCACAAATTTTTATTGATTCATTTTTATTTTAAAATTTTTTGCATTGTATTTCTTATTTTTAAAACTATCATTGATATTTCACTTTCTTATTAATTGTATCTGGTTATTTTATTGCCTTCATTATTGAAGAAGTTTTGGATCACAGAAGGGTTATAACTGTGGCAGGGGAGGATCATTGGTGCGTGGTGTCATTGACGGGGAATACATGGGAGGAAGCTCACCTGAGCATATATATAGGGCATATAAATATGTTCAAATATTCATGGGACATTGCCATGGTGGATTGAGATTTACAAAACTGAAGGAATATCAAATTCCCATCCTGGGGAGCCCTGCCACATTCTCTAATGGATAAACAAGAATTCCCCAAGATAGAGGCAATCACTAGTGAAAGAACATGGTCCATCAATGGGCCTTTGATATTGATGACTGTGCATATGAACCTTTACTCTTGAAACAGAAACTTGGCCTAGTACTATAGGTTGCCTAAGATTTGCCTCCTGAGAGCCTCCTTGCTGTTCAAATGAGGCCTCTCTCAAAGCCAAACTCAGCATATAAATACATTACCTTCCCCCCAGCATTGAACATGACTTCCTGGCACCAAGGGATTAGTACCAAGCACCAACTAGCAATACAACTGGAAAAAAGACCTTGACCAAAAGGGGGAAAGGTAAAGACAAATGAGTTTATATGGCTAAGAGACTTCAAATGAGTCATTCTAAAGGTTACTCTTATGCATGTCTCAGCAGGTTCTCATTGACTGCGAAATATCCAGAAACTATACTTAGGGCAGATAGCTCAGGAATGCAAGTGATGATGGAAAACTACCAGACCAAGGAAACAAGAGAGTCTACAACTGCAAGCACGAAAATCCCATCCATCAGCTGATGTGATCACAGCCCCTTCTCAGTTCAAGGTGGAGTGGACATCACCATCCCAGACCTCAGGATTGGGGAATGAACTATGCACTAAATTAGACTTACTAGTATTCTACGATAGACTTATTGTGATTCTGGCAATGGAAGAAATTATATCATTGATGTGCAGGCAGGGGCCACCTGAGTTTCTCAGGGCAGGGAGAGGGAAAAACCAGTGTAATACGGAGCCATGTTAGGGACTTGGATATTGTCCAGAATGACTTTGCAATGACAGATACAGGCCCTTATAAATCATGCTATAACCTAGGAAATTGGGTGGGAGAGAGTATAAACTACAATGTAAATTTTAATCCACACTTAGTGGTAATGATTCAGAATGTGTTCATCAATTTCACTGAATGTACCTTACTAATGAAGACTGTTGTGAATGTGGGAAAATGTGGGAGGTGTAGAGAGCAAGGTATATGGGAATTCCCTATATTTTTTATGTGACATTTGTATACTCTATGTATCTTTAAAAAATAAAATAAAATTTTAAAAAATCGGCTAATGATTGAATGGACATTTCTCCAAAGAAGATATACAAATGTACAATGAGCACAAGAAAAGATGCTCAACATCATTAGTCAAGATCAAAGTGAAAATCAAAACCAAAGTGAGATATCACTTCATAAACAAGAGTATGGCCTTGGTCATTTTTTTAAAATTAGCAAGCAGAAGAATAATGTGTTGGTGAGGATGCATAGATACTAGAACCCTTGTACATAGACTGTGGGAATGTGAAATGGTGCAACCAGCATGGCAAACACTCAGATATTGAACAAAATTTTATCAATGTGAATATTTTCACTGTCCGGATTTTGTCATAATCAGGGTAGCCTAAACATTCGCTATATTAGAAACCATGCATGTGTCTCCAGACCTAGTTTTTCTCCCTAGTTCTGGTTTTTGGAATGCTGGTGATAAAGTAAGCCTGATTTATAATATGAACATGCTATATGGGAAAAGACAGTAACTTTGGGTATCTCCGGTCAACTTTAAGAGATATAGTAGGGGGACAGATGTAGGTCAGGTGGTTGGGTGTCCGTCTCCCATATGGAGGGACCTAGGTTCAATCCGCTAGAACTCCCGGTTAAAACAAAAAAAAAAAAGAAAAATATAGATGGTACGTGGGCCAGCAGGCCCTGTGTGTGGGTTCGCTGCCAGGCCCCCAGAGTGGGTGAGGAGACAGGCCCCGTGTGCAAGTGTGCCTCCATCCCCGCGTGAGGGTGAGCCACCAGGCCCAGTGTGCAGGCGTGCCTCCAGGCCCCGAAAGTGGGTGTGCTGCCAGGCCCCGCGTGTATGTGCACCACCAGGCTCCATGAGCCACACAGCAAGATGATGGCATAACAAGAGAGAGGCACACTGAAAAACCAGGAACTAAGGTGGCACAGGTGGTAGGATTCCTGTCTCCCACATCTGAGATTCTGAGGATTGAATCCCAGTGAAGACTGGAGGAGAAGGATGAGAAGAGAGGGTAGGAAACCGACACAGAGAGTTGCCCAGTGAATGGACACAGAAACAGCAAAAATGGGGGGAGGGGTGGGGGGCATAAAAGTCGGTAAAAGTAAATAAATAAATAAATAAATAAATAAATAATTCCTTTAAAAAATGTATAGGAGAGGAAGTATCGGACTATAGTTAGTAGCAATACTTTGTCGATGCTCTTTCATGATTTGTTAACAAATGTTTCACAACAATGCAGGGTCCTGGGAGGGGGGGTGATGTGTTGGAGCCCTGTATGATGTTATGCATGATTGTTTCATAAGTTAACAATGTTTACTGAACACTTATACTTTATGTATGTTCATGTATGAATGATATACTTCAATACATTCTTTTTAAAAAATGCATTGGACAATGACCACATGACCGAACAATTACACTTTCAGTTCTATTCCCCAAAGGAAGGAAAACAGAGACCCAAATAGACACTTGAAGATCAAAGTTCATAGCAGCATTAATCACAAGAGCCTACACATGGAAGCAATCCAAGTGACCATCAACAGATGAATGGCCGAACAATATTTAGTACATGTGTAAAATGGAATGAAGTTCATACACATGCCATAACATGGATGAACCTTGAAAACGCTAAGTGAAATAAAGCCAGACAAAAAAGAGTAATATTGAATACTTACATGCGAACTCTAGAATAGGCAACTTCATAGAGACAGAAGTAAAATAGTGGTTACCAAGGTATGAAGGAAAAGGGAATCAGGAATGTTGAGATGGACAGGAGTTATGTTCCAAAGTCCACTGAAGGAGAGGAAAGGAAGTGACTGCTCCCCAACTTCTCCCAGAAAACTTTATGCATTCCCTCCCTTCGTGGTCACAGTGTACACGACTCTACACACAAAAAAGGGGCTGAGAGGCTAACCTCCAGAAACAAGACTCTAGAAGTCCCTGGATCTGATTACCAACATATGGTACACAGTAGGGTTCTTGGTCCTGAATATTAAACCCACAGTAAAGGGAGTTGATACCCCTGTTGTCCTGGAAACTCAAGCTCAAACCAGTCTACAGCAGCACTTCTGTTTTTCTGTCTCTATCACAAGGTGGCCAGCACCTGCATGTGCTCTCTACCTCAGGGGTCTGAGATTCAATGATTTACATTAATATCATTGAATGTGAATGGATTAAACTCCCCAATCAAAAGATATAGGCCGGGAAGCGGCTGTGGCTCAATCAGTAGGGCTCCCGTTTACCATATGGGAGGCCCCGGGTTCGGTTCCCAGGGCCTCCTGGTGAAGGCAAGCCCGCCCGCGCGGCGTGGTTAGCTGACCCAGTGAGCACAAGCAGCAAGGGGGGGATAAATGAATAAATAAATAAAATCTTTAAAAAAAAAAAAAAAAAAAAAGATATAGGCCGGCAGAATGGATAAAGTATATGAGCCATCCATATTCTGCTTAAAAGAAAATTACCTTAGACCCAGGGACAAAAACCAACTGAGCATGAAAGGTTGGAAAAAAATAGCCCAAGAGAATAGTAACCAAAAGAGAGGAGGGGTAGCTATACTAATATCAGACAAAACAGACTTTGAATGCAAACAAGTTATAAGAGATACAGAAGGCCATTATATATTAATAAAGGGACAATCCACCAGGAAGAAATAATAGTCATAAATATCTATGCACCTAACCAGGATGCCCCAAAATGCATGAGTCAAACTCTGGCAAAACTCAAGGGAGAAATAGACATCTCTACAATAATTGTTGGAGTCTTTGACACCCCACTTACATCATTAGATAGAACAACTAGACATAAGATCAACAAAGAACCAGAGAACTTAAACAATATGATAAGCGAGTTAGACTGAACAGACATATACAGTAAAGTTGCATCCAACTCAGCAGGTTATACATTCCTCTCAAGTGCCCTTGGGTCTTTCTACAGGATAGACCACATGTTAGGGCACAAGGCAGATCTCAATAAACAGAAAAAGTTTCAAATTATACAAAACAGTTTCTCAGACCATAATGAAATGAAACTAGAAATCAATAATAGACAGGGAAAAAGTAAATTCACAAATGTGTGTAGGATAAACAACACACTCATAAAGAAGCAGTGAGTCAATGAAGAAATTGCAAGTGAAAACAGTAAGTATATTGAGAGGAATGAAAATGAGAACACAACTTATCAAAACTTAGGGGCTACAGTGAAGGCAGTCTTGAGAGGGAAATTTATAGCCTTTACTAAAAGCCATATTAAAAAAGAAGAAAGGACTAAACTCAAAATTTAACTGAACTGAAGAAACTAGAAAAAGAACTGCAAACCAATCCCAAAGCAATCATAAGATGAAAGAAAAAATAAAGATCACAGCAGAAAGAAGACTTTGTTAAAATATACATGTTAAAAAAATGGTTAATTATTTGTTTTGCTATAAAAATAAATCCTTACTTAGGCAGAAAGTATTTTTCCCCATACCCTGTCAGTGTTAATTTGAAAGTAATGATTTAACCTGTTAAATAGAAAACTCTGTAAAAATAAAAGGCTTCAAAGAGAGAAAAAAAAAATAACAATAGAGAAAATCAACAAAACCAAAAGTTGGTTCTATGAGATCAATAAAATTGACAAACCCCTAGCTAGACTAACAAAGAAAAAAAAGAGAGAAGATGGAAATAAATGCAATAAAAATTGAAGGGTATGAGGAAGAATGATTGACCTCACAGAAATAAAAGACATTATAAGAGGATGTTATGAGAAACTGTATGACAACAAACTAAACAACCTAGATGAAATGGACAAATTCCTAGAAATGAACAACCAACCTACACTTATACTACAAAAAATACAAGAATTTAACAAACAATCACATTTAAAGAAACAGAATCAATCATCAAAAATCCCCCAGCAAAGAAAACTCCAAGACCAGATGGCTTCACAGATGAATTCTACCAAGCATTTAAAAAAAAAATTAACACCGATCCTGTTTAAAATCTTCCAAAAAATTGAAGTTGGGGGAAAATTACCCAACACATTTTATGAGGCCAAAATCACCCTAATACCAAAGCCAGATGAAGATACTACAAGAAAATGAAATTACAGACCAATCTCTACTGAACATAGATGCAAAAATTCTCAACAAAATACTTGCAATTTTGCACTGCAAATAGAATCCAGCAGCATATTAAATCCAGCAGCATATCAAAAGGCTTATACTCACAAATCCAAAGTATTCACCTGGTCCATCTCCCAACTTTCCCCCCAGTATCCTGGGTATTCCTACCCACACTTCCCAATCCTGGGTATTCTAACCCACCCTTCCCAATCGACCCACCTGTCAACCATGCACCACCCAACCCAATAATATATAACTACCCTCCTGTCCTATCCCTCCAATACGCAACTACACTCTATCTCTTTAACATAGATTACATCCGTATAGGTGATGGCTCACAACCTTCTCTTCTCTTTCTCTTTCTTGTAAAGCTATCTTTCAGAAAATAATTTCTGAGACTGCTCAATTTCCTTAATTCATATCAGTGAGGTCATGTACTGTTCATCCTTCAATGCCTGGCTTGCTTCACTCAACATACAAGATTCATCCATGTTATCCCATGTGTTAGCACTTTATTCCTTCTTCAGCTAAGTAATATTCCATTGTATGTATGTACCACATTTTGTTTATCCATTCATCTGTTGATGGGCACCTGGGTTGATCCCAACTTTTGGCAATACTGGACAATGCTGCTGTGATCATTGGTGTGCATATATCTGTTTGTGTCTTTGCTTTCAATTCTTCTGGGTAAATACCCAGCAGTGTAATCTCTGGATCATACGGAAGATCTATAGTTAGTTTGTTGCATTACCTTCCTCCCAGTTTGGGACATGACTCACAGGGATGAGCCTCCCTGGCACCAAGGGATTACTACCAAGGGTCAACTGGCAATGTGACTGGAAAAAGACCTCAAATAAAAGGGGTAAAATGTAAAGACAAATGAGTTCATATGGCTAAGAGACTTCAAAGTGAGTTGGGAGGTCATCCCAGAGGAAATGCTTACACACATCTCAGTAGGATCTTGTAGACTTCCCATGTGGATATCACCCCAAATAGAGGCGCTCCTGAGGGCTCTGGAGACAGCCAGGTTCTATGTCAGGGCAGATGGCTCCAGAGTTTGGTCCCTTGCCAGTGGGCCCTACTTTGGAATTTGTGCTACTTAGAGTGATAGAATTGCACTCAAATATGTCTTCCCTGCACATTGTTCATCTGTGCCTTCTATTCAAACCTATATGTTGTGCTGGAGTTTGTAGGTGTACATCTAGAGACTGGAGTCTTTGGACTTTCCATGTGCCAGCTGGGCCTGGAATCTCAGTGGAGATGCAACTCCTACTCTACAGCTCAATGGACTCATCAAGGGCACCTGCTGGGAGAAGATGATGGACAATGGCCATCCCAGGGAATGGAGAGAGTCTGCAGCTGCAGGCAGGATAATCCCATCCAATTTCCCCATGGGATATAACCCCCCCTCTCAATTGGAGGTGGAGTGGACATCATCATCCCAGACTCCTCAGGGTTGGGGGAAGAGCTATGGACTACAGTGGACTTACTGGCATTCTATTATAGACATATTGTGACTCAAGCAATGGAAAAAATTACAACATTAATGTGGAGCCAGTGGCCACTGGATACTCTGGGGGCAGGGAGAGGAAAAAGGAGTTGTAATACAGGGGCATTTTCAGGACTTGGGAATTGGCCTTTGTGATATTGCAATGACAGATATAGTCCATTTTATGTCATCATATAACATACAGAACTGTGTGGGAGAGAGTGTGGTCTACAGTGTGAACTACGGTCCATGTTTAATGGCAAAGCTCCAGAATGTGTTTATCCATTGCAGCTGATGTGCCACACTAATGAAGGATGTTTATGTGGGAGGTTGTGGGAGATGTGGGAGGTGAGTCATATGGGAATCCCTGTATTTTTTGTGTAACATTTCTGTAATCTAAGTATCTTTTTAAAAAAGAAATAAAAAAAGTGTTAAAAAAAAAAAGACTTATATGGGAAATGGATTTGGCTCAAGTAATTGGGCTCCCATCTACCATGTGGGAGGCCTCAGGTTAGATTCTCTGTGCCTCCTGGTGAAGGCAAGCAGGCCTGAACGGAAAGATGTGGAGATCTGACGGCCTACATGGTGTGGTGTGCTAGCACTGCAAGATGATGCAACAAAAGGAGAAAGCAGACAATGATAAACACAAGGTGAACGGACACAGAGAGCACAAGCAGCAAGGTGTAGGGGTAAATAAATAAAAAAATAAATCTTAAAAATAAATAAACATAAAAAGGCTTAAACATCATGACCAAGTGGCATTTATTCCTGATTTGCAAGGCTGGTCAACATAAGAAAATCAATCAACATAATATACCACATTAACAAGTTGAAGGAAAAAAAAACCATGATCATCGCAATCGAAGGTTAAAAGGCATTTGACAAAATCCAGCATGCTTTTTTAATATAAACATTTCAAAAGATAGGAATAGAAGGAAAATTCCTCAATATGATAAAAGGTATAAGAAAAACCGACAGCCATCCTCATAGTCTATGGGGATAGGGCAAAAGCTTTCCCACAAATTTCCAGAACAATAGAAGGATGCCTACTGTCACCATTGTTATTTAATATTGTACTAGAAGTTCTATCTAGGGCAATTAGACAAGAAAAAAAAAATCAAAGGCATCCAAATAGGAAAAGAGGAAGTAAAACTCACTATTTGTGGGTGACATGATCCTGTAATTAGAAAATTCAGAGGTATCCATAACAAAGCTACTTGAGCTAATAAATGAGTTCAGCAAAGTGGGAGCTTACAAGATCAACATGCAAAAACCAGTAATGTTTTTGTACACTTGTACTAAACAAACTGAGAAGGAAATCATGGGGAAAATTCAAATTGCAAAACACAAATGGAAAAAAAACACATGAAAAAATGCTCAAAATCACTAATGATTAGGAAAACAGAAATCAAAACTACAATGAAAAATCTTTTCACAACAATCAGAATGACCACTATTAAAAAGGCAAAGAACTACAAGTGTAGGAGATGATGTGGAGAGATGGAAACAGTTATTCAATTTTGGTGGGAATGCAGAATGGTACAGTCACTGTGGAGGACTGCTTGGCAGTCACTAAAGAAGTTGAATATAGAATTGCCACATGTAATAGTTTGGTATTATTAATGAATTCCAAAAGTTGATACTGGATTATGTTTGAAAACTAGTCTGTTTCTCTGGGCATATTAGATTGTATCGGATTCAGAGGTTCCACTTTTGCTTGATTAATTTATGATTAAGGATTTGATTAGGCCACGTCAGTAGGACATTCAGTCCCTGCCCCCCTTGGTGGTCAGGGACTCACAGAGAAAATGACATTGCATAGGAGACAGTTGGAGATTTTGAGCTGAAGCCCCAGGAAGTAAACACATAGGAGAAGAACACAGACAAGTAGACAATTCTCCATAGACTCGGCAGAGGCCCCAGGAAGAGAGAGAGACTTATAGTCCACAGCTGACCTTTAGAGAGAAGAGAGCAGCTGAGCCCGAAGGGGAACAAATCTTGGCAGAAAGATGAGACTTATCCCAGGCTACAGATGATATTAGAAGAAGCTGGAACCACAGAGCTTTAGGAGGAAGAGGAAGCCTGAACCCTTGAAGCAACCGGCAGCCATCTTGTTCCAACACATGGCAACAAACTTTGGTGAAGGAAATAACATGCCTTATGGCCTGGTAACTGTAAGCTTCTACCCCAAATAAATACCCTTTATAAAACCCAACACGTTTCTGGTATTTTGCATCAGCATCCCTTTGGCTGACTAACATACATCGTAACCCTAAAATGTCACTACTAGGTATATATCCAGAAGAACTGACAGCAGTGACATAAATAGATATCTGCACACTGGTGTTCAAAGCGGTGTAATTCACGACTGCCAAAAGTTGGAAACAACCCAGATATCCATCAACTGATGAATGGATAAAGAAAGTGTTGTGCATTCACACCAGGAACTATTATGCAGCTGAAAGAAGAAATGATGTTGTAAAGCATATGACAACATGGATGACTCAGGAGGACATTATTTTCGGTGAAGCAAGTTAGACACAAAAGGACAAATACTTTATGATTGTGTTACTATGAACCAAATATACTGTAACATATTTTATGTCTAAATTTTTTTTATATGTATCCAGTACATTTAATTGAGAAATGCGTGTTTTTGCTTTTCATTTTTTAATTATTGTCCATATTCTCAATTAATAAATGTACAAAATTAACTTTTAAAAAAAAGGATTTATTGAGAAATGTGGGGAAAGAGCAGATTGTACTGAAAAATAGGAGACTAGGACAGAATAAACACCGTTATTTGATGCAGGCTCTTCTGGGCAGAAAGAGCAATTTGTCTTGTGCCATTACTTTGTTAAACTATTAATTACTCCTCCCCTTGCTAATGCTAAGTGTAGGGACCCCAGCTGTTATTGATTACCCCAAAAATGGTAGGGGCTCATGGTGAAGCAGCTATGGAAATTCCCAGGCCAAGGGCAGGACCCAGAAAGAATCGTAACTGGGACCTCAAGGTCATGGTCTCAGCTGGATTTCTCAGCCAAGTTGTCTATCGGCCATGTTGTCTGTCGGCCATGCTGTCGTCCATACCCTGGCTCATCTTTTCCTCCTCTACCTGTACTAACCTGCCAAGTTATACCACAGACCTTGACTGCTAGGGCCTGGGACTCATCTACAAAATTGGGGAAATCACTCCACCAGGACGGGTGGACCCTAACAACAGGAACTGTCCCCAAACAGAGAGCCCTCCCCGTCCCTGGGTCTCTGCCACCCCTCCTTAGATCAGCTACATTGGGAAGGAGCACCAGAGGCAAGGGGAAGGGCAACATGACCTGCTCTGCCCTAGATCCATTGACCATCTACAGGTCTGCAGAGACACACCTACCAGTAGCAGCCAGGAGCATGGGAATGCATAGTGTATTCTGAGACGCCCATGCCTCCAAACTCTCCATCTGCACCACTTTCAGCGCCCCTAGGTCTGCCTGGCTTTGTCTGGTATGTGGGCGGGGCCCCAGCATTAGTGGAGGACACAGAACAGGTGGGTCAGGATGGGGTTAGGGCTGTGGAAGGATCATTTGGCTCAAGCCCCAAGCCAAGCAGTTGGAAATTGCGCTTGCTAGCTGCGGAGCAGGTTCCAGTCAATGCAGCATCCTCTGTCCCACGCTGGCCGCGGGTGCATGCGTGGGCAGAAGCCGGCCTCCCAGTGTGGTGCCCACCGCGATCCGGTGTTCCGGAACCTGTGTGCTCGTTTGTGCCCCTGATACATGGTCCTCCCCACTTCCTACACAGTGTCAGGCAGCCCAGCACTCTGTCAACTCTGAGCCGCAGTGTCCTCAAGCAGTTCTTCATGCAACCCCTCAGTTTGCAAAGAGGAAAATAAGACTAAGAGAGAGATAGGCATGGCCTGCCCTGGAGGTTCCATTCTCCCAGGACAAGTTTCAACCCCCTGCCCTGAATTTTGCTTTGGAAATGAGAGCCCTTACATCCTGGAAGACCCTTGCCTGAGACTGCCATTGTGAAGGTTTTTTTTTTTGGCATCCCCAGAAGGAAGCACAGAAACATAGAATATCCGGGTGGGGGGAATTCAGTTGGATTCCATGCTGCTTCCCTCTCCTTTTTATATTTGGTCCTTCTCTAAATTCAAGCGTTAGGGATATGTTTCAGCAATCCACGAGTTTTATAATGTTTTCTCACATTCACCTGATGATATCCCTAGGAAATACATTCTATAATGAACCCTTTGTGCAGCAGGGAACTTTGGATGGCCCTGAGAGGCAGAATGACTTGTTTAGGAAAACAAGAAACAAAAAACAAAAAACAGGTGGAGCCCAGCACTTTCTCCTTAAATTAATTTGTTTAAGTCAATTTATGAAGATAAATGGATATTGATTATGTAGTTCTGAGGAAGGAATCCTAAGGGATGTTCAGTCTCTCTTTTCAGAGTAATGAAATTGTTCTAAAACATTTGAGATATATGTACAACATTTGCTTATACTAAAAGCCATTCATTATACACTTTGGATAGAATAGCCAGAAACAGCATCTGTGTACAAAGGGGAGAGCATAGAGAGAATGAAAGGTGTGGAATTTTCTTGTTTGTTTGTTTGTTGTTTATTATTACCATTATTATTGAAATAATGAAAATACTCTGATAATTATTGAAGTGATGAATGCACTGCTATGTTTATACCAAATAACAATGATTGTACACTTTGAATGAATTCTAAGCTTTATTAATATGTTTCAATAAAATTGATTTGTTAAAAAAAATTAATTTCTGACTTTGCCAGGTATCACAGGAGCAGAGTGGAAGGATGTTTTGGGGAAACTGCACACAGTTAGGGAGATGAGAGAGGAGGGTGAGGACCCCAGAAAGTAAACTCACTTCCTTGGAGAAAGACCACAACAGAACTTAGAACCCCAGTAATCAGGCACACTGCTTCTAGAGACAGCCCCCTAACATCTCACTTGGACAGAGACCTTTGAGAGAACAAGATGTTTTCTTTATGTTTACTCATTTCTGAGACTCAGACACTAAGAAAACCCAGAGTGAGAGCATTTTTCGATGCTCCAGGCCTTGGCTGAGCCTTTGCCCTTGAAGAACCGAAAGGTACCTCAGGGACCCCAGGACAGGGCAATGCAGACCAACCCATCACCTGCACAGCCTCAGCCACTGCCACTCCCATTATGTGTGTCAGAGTTGAGGGCAATCAGCGGGTACAGACCCTGGGTAGGAGCAGGTGGGTGATGAAGGGAGCCTGGTGTACTCATCAGTTCACTCCCGGGTCATAGCTCACAGGGCAAGAGTGGGAGAACTGCTGGTGGAGCCGATCTGCCCACATATAGATCTGAGACGTGGAGCTGTCATCTCTTTGGTCCTATGGGGGTCTATGCTTCATCTGGGAGCTGAACTTCACATGGGCTAGAGCCCCTTGATGACAGCCAGGCAGGGCCTTGATGTGTCCCTGTCCAGCTGTCATGTCCTGTATTTGTAGAGCTTCACCCAGGAGACCAGAGAGGAGCTGGACGAGAGGGTCAATGACACCACACCCTGATCAGGGTGCAGGTGCTCCACGCCTTCCACAAACACCAGTGCAGATTGCAGGTGAGAGTGCGGGGATAACCTTCTCCACACCCAGGGCCCAAGACCCAACACTTGAACTCCCCTGGGCCCCACCCCAGGGTTTTCCCTGAGAAGCACAGTTTCCCCTTGCAAAGGAATCCGGGACTCCGCCTCATTGGGACTCCACCCCATCACTTCAGATCCCCACCTGGGGCCAGCTGCAAATTCACATTTTTTATTGGCAGTGATATCAGCTGTTGGTGACTGACAAGAAGGTCAAGGTGCCTGCAACCGAGGTACAGCATCAAGCTTATCCTCTTCAGGTCCAGCATGAGTATCTGGAGCCAACTGAGGCTGAGCCAGAGACTAAGGACAACCAGGGTGGGTTCCTTAGATCCCATGGGGAAGAACATGGGGGGAGCATACAGAATGGGCCAGAAGCAAAGAGGAACCTCAGACTTCTCTTCCAGGGTTCCTCTGTCTGTGAAGGCTTCCTGAGGTGCATTCTGAGTTTGGGATTCTTCAGAGTAATGGAATATTTTCTGACATGGGGACGCCACATAGAACGGTAATCATATTGCTTAACAATCTGCAACACCCCCAGGGTCTGATCCATAGCCAGCAGTGTTGCTTGCTCTATCTCCAGCTCCAGCACTAGTGCCAGAAAGAGCAACTCATTAAGATCTAGAGCCCCCTCCAGCTCTGGCTCTTGAGCCAACTCTGGAGCCACAGCTGGCTTCATCACCTGCTATAGGAACAACTGAACTGGCACCAGCTCGATCACCACCTGTGGATTTGGATGCAGCTCCAGAGCTGGAGGAAGTGTCATCTCCAGGGCCAGATATAGAGCTGGATGTCACACCAGCCCTGGCTCCACCATCTCCTCCCATGTTGACCCAGATGATGAGCTCAAGCTAGTGCAGGCATCAGATCCTGGTCCAACTTCTCAGATCCAGACATGGCTGGAGGAAGATAAGGAGTCTTCTCTCCCTTCTCTTATGACGGCACCTATATTCCTGTCTTCTATCTTTTTTTTCATATTTTATGTTTTATATGGTTTGGTTTATTTTTCTTGTTAAATTACCCTTAAATT